>OMOT01042689.1:2045-16069 GCA_900312575.1 Acanthochaenus luetkenii | reverse complement strand
CTCACCGCATCTTCCAGCTATAGGAATCAGACTGAAAGTCACGGGAGAAAGGTCATCGCGTCTCCATGAAGTGACGCACTCACACCCGTTAGGCTTCATCTTGGGTCACTCTTCCCCCAAGCCATAATTTCAACAGTTACAATTGTTAGATATTTAAATATTATACATGACTGATTTCTCTCTCTCACTAGCATATACCAATCATATCTCAAAGCTAAAGACGTCTCTTTGTTAGAGACGAACTGATTGTCAGACCTATGTCTGTTCTCAAATGTACATATGTCCCAGTAAGACAAAGACAGAATGTAAACTGCTATCTCAAAGAACATTTCTGACGTAAGCCCAAATGCGCACGATTCTTAAAGTCGTCAGCACATTCGTGGAATGGTCTGAACCGATAAGGAACACACAAGCCAAGCCAAGGACATTCATCTGCTGTTGTATATAAAAACTCTGTGATGCCTATGCAGAGTGTCTTTCTCTCTCTATTCCTCACTGCGTTGAGGGAGAGGACCCGTACGTACGAAATTCTTAATTCATGTCGATTTCTCATTAAAACCATTACTGCGATTGGCAGTAATAATCTAAACGGCTCTGAGATCTTGCATCCATCCTTTCATTCTTTTACATTTAACGAACATTCAACACAATCCTTTCCACTGTAAATGTGAGTGATTCAGTTCAATGCTCAGTTGCTGGCTCCTGACGTAGGTAAAACCATAAAACGGAGACAGGTGAAAAGGTTGTGTCCAAGGTTTGTCTGGGCCCCTGTGGAGCGCAAATGGAGGATGGGTCCTGTGGTCATTGAGCAGCATGAATTGCCCCATGCCCTAACGGTCCAGACATCTTTTACTACCTCTTGGTAAACACACAACCCCCCACTATGACTCGTTTTTTACAGCAAGGGGAACAGGTCGCCATTACCGCACAAGAGAGCCCCACTGACACTTGCACTTATCACAGGGTAATACGAAGCCTCGGTGTCTCGCAGATGAAAAAACGATCAGAGAGACACGACCGAGCACGCCGTCATGTTTTGGATATGGCTGACCTCCAAACCTTACTATTCACCCATTTCTTCTCTGACAGCGGGTTGAAAAGGTTCAAGGTGAAAAGAAGATTGACAGCTATGGCATTCTTCTCCTTTAGCAACAGCATCTAATCCGGAGCAGGCTTACTTTCATTAAAAGTGCAATGCAAAAGCCTTGTAAAACTGCTGAGGTGGGATACGGGGAGATCCCAACCCCCCATCCCCCCTTCAAAGCTGTGTTAACCTTTTGCTCGCTTTACAAGAAAAGCACCAATGCATTCTAAGCAAGCAAGCAATTCAAGGGCACTCGTGTTCTGAAGTACGGATTTATGCCTTGCCAATGTTCAAATTGTCGTCTGGGAAGTGCAGGCGCTCCATGAGAGCGGCTGGAGGAAAAGAATCAGGGGGACTACAAAGTTGGCCAATGAATTATGGCCTGCCTATTCACTGGACCTTAACGCACGATCATCATTTCCATACAAATCCTGAAAATGTAGAACTACAGGGCCATTCAGGCACCCCTTGCTGTTTTGAATAAGGTCATGCGCTGTTATAAGGAAAAGGAACAACGCTACCCTTCTTTCTTGAAATATACGCCACTCCCCTTCTTTTCTCTTTGCTCCTTCCTGTCGGGGCTCTGAATATGTGCCTTTCTCTGTGCATCTTATTATGCTTGCTATGAGCTAATTCCATAGTGGCAATCTGAACGTAGAGGCCCACAGTCCACACTTGCGTCATACAAGAAAAAAAAGCCGCTTTTCCAGTCTTTAAGTTATTCATGTTCTTTTTTAGTGTTATGTTAATTGTAATTACCCCACCCAATTAGCTCCTTTTTGGGGCCAGTTCCCACAACAACCATGGGCATCGTAAAATAGATAATTTATTAAGTTGGGGATTTTATGTTGTCAATAATGGAGATACCGGCTGCAGTTTGTCTTCATATTGGTTAATGCTAGTGTCTTCTTCTTTTGTTAGACTTGTTCTAAACAACAGTCTTAAATCCCTCGGATATGGCCGGACCGAGCGATCTTCACAGAATACATCACTTTTAAGGAAATGTTTAAGAAGAGTTTGAAGGTCATACCACTATAGTTCCGCAGTCAGAGAGATTTGTCTTAATGCTGAAAGTATAGTCTTCTCCAACCTCAACACCACGACACTCTGGATCATTTAAATGCAAATCCCAAACCTAAGGAAAGCACATAATAAAAACAAATTCACACCCAACTTATGAACTGCAAATCATTTAGGGTGTCAGTATGCAAAGTACTATGGAAAGAGAGTTTTGTCGGTGCTCACTTACATAAACTGGAGGCACTTTGTTGAGAAAAAAAGTACTGGGAATAACAACCTCCATATGGTCGTTGGTGCAAATGACAGTTTCATTGAGCTCTAAGAGAAAGGAGTAAGATATAAACAGGTTAAACCTCACTCAGAAACAATATTCTATTAAAATAGTTCAAATTTTAAAGTCAGTAAGTGACTTCATCACAGGATGTTGCCGATTTTGAAAATTGTTACAGGCTAACCTGGGTTGAAAGCAAATAATTTGCGTGGCCTGTTTTAACCTGCAGGGAGTACAAGATGGGTGTGGTGTACCACAGCAGAACCATTTAGATACAAATAATGTGAGCTAAGTTGTCAATCGTCAAAAATCATATAACTGAACTGTAATTGAAAATAATATTTGACCAGGATGATGATTTTCCAATCCACAGGATTTTTTTGTAAAAAGTAGACTATTTACATTGTGTTTTATCACACATTTAAGTCTCATGGACTATCCATATATTTCCCACATAGATTATAGATATCAATTACTTTTGAACGTCAAATGCAAAAACATATTGCTGCTGTTGTGGAAGAACCTATTAACACCTATTTTGATCATTTCCATGTTTCTACTTGACTTGAAGCACATGGTCCTTTATGTTTCATGGCCAGGGAAACCCATTCAAAACCTATAGTCATCAATCTGGAAATAAGTGTCTTCCTAGTCCTGAACACTTTTTTAAGATACAAGGTTTTCTTCCAACAGCAACATGTTCGACCCTCGACAGATCCGCCCAGAGTTAGTTTGACCTGAGGTGTGAGCTCACCCTCCTCCTCAGGCTCCAGATAGACGGCGGAGGTGACCATCCTCATGGTGAACAGTAGCCAGGCAAAAACCAAACTGGCAGGTGCCATCTTCCAAGGAGTCTCCCTCTGGTTTCTCTTCGGTGCAAACACTTCAGGCACTCCGCTCCTTCTTGGCCCTTTCCCCCAAATCTGTGAATCTTCTGGGGCTATTCACCACAGCTTGCTGTCACCACAAGACGTAGTACCCCCTCTTACTCCAACCCTCGAAACGCAGCTCTAATGAACTGGGAGCCTCCCTCCAGCCTTAAAACACCAGCTTGAATGATGTCCCTACCAACAATGAGATTCCGCACATGAATAGGGGGAATCGAGGGGAGTCCAAGGTAACACGCATGCAACCGCCTATTGCGGCGATGCCCTCTTAGTAAACATCTTACAACCGTTTCTTACTACAGGGAGCAACAAGACATCTGGTAACCATGCAAAAAGAAACAACAGTACTGGGCAGGCACTCTTTGTTGTCTACATCTTTTGTCTGCGCATTTTAAAGGGCATGGCAAAATCTTTACTAGTGCGGGAATCCCAGTCAGTCAGACGAAAAGAAACCCATTACGAGTCAAGGGCAGTTCACTGACAATGCCAATGTGAGTGTGTGTGTGTGTGTGTGTGGTGGAACCGACCATAAAATACATAAGCATAAACACGAGAAACATTATTTCCATCACATTTACAAAAGCTTTCCAACAGTGCACTTGTACATCCACATATCGGTTAACCAGCAGATGTTGAATCCCAGACAATTTGCAACGGTGATAATTGCTGCAATGAAGCAGAAAACTTCTTCACACTTTTATGAGATTAATTTACAAGATTAGTTTCTAAGACACTTATCGTGCTTTTTTTGTCTTGCAAATAAGACAAGTGTAAGTGGTAGACGGGATTGTCTGGTATTGTCTCACCAGACAACTGGCTTATAAAGGATCCTCTGGAGGAAGAGAATCCTACTAAAATCTCTCGCTTTTGCTCCTGTTGTAAAGGTCAGTGGCTTCCTTCCTGCTTCCTTTTTACAACATGGAAATAAACCACAGTAAATGCTTTTGACAGAAATGTCCCAGCAAAAGAGCTGGTCATAACAGATTCATACACTGACATAGATAGACATAGCCTTTTATTTCTTGACAATTGTGAAAATACTAATGTGATTAAAGCATTTGAAATCCTCAATTTTCTGAAATGTATGCTCGCCACATCGACTTACAGAGAAGTAGTATATAAATGCACATAATTAACATCATATTAGATCAACATAAACAACATTACTATACAACCCAGTCAAATGTAATCACAAAAACATGTACTTGGACAATTGAAGTAGTTCTTGAGCTAATAACTCAACTTTTCAGCTAAAACCATGACAACAAGTGAGCCAAATACAGATCTACTAAGAGATTTAAAATTCCAAATAAAATATTCAAAAAAAACAATGAAGAAACATTTCATTGTAGTTTGCTGTCACTGGTTTGCTAAAATATATTTTGTGGAAATGCATTTTATTTTTTTTAACTTTGGAACGCATATATAAAAAGTGGAATGTGCAAAATCATATAGTACTTCTAGAGTGAGCTCTCTTTGCCTACTTGAGTGGGCTTCCCTGTGCAGTGTGGTGGCCAGATTCACTCCAGAGGTTCACTGTCTTCTGTAAACAGGTCGGCTAGGTCAGTCACTGTCAGTACGGCAGCCTCCGAGTGCTTCATGGCTGCGCTGCTGTGACTAGAATAAAAACAACATCGATCCAATTCTCAAATTCTCTATTTCGTTTAGACGAATTAGAACACATTTTAGACACATTATTGCCCAAAGTACAACTTACTCAATACTGTGGCACCCACCTTTTGTCTGCAGTCTTCAGCATTGCCTGCATTCTCTCTTCAATAGTGGATTTGATGAGGAATCTGTGAACAAATGTGGGTCTAGTGGACCGAGAGAACAGAAATTACACTGAATGTACAAGAGATTTCATGAAGTACACTGATGAGGTGAATCCAGGTAAAATCCATTATCCCTTATTGATTTCCCTTATTCAATCTATACCAATCACAAAGGAGGAGATGTAGATGAAGAGAAGCGGATGAGTAAGATAATTATTTGTAAGCTTTGAGACAACTGAGCCGTGGATTGTGCGAAAGGGGCTGCAGCTCAGCAGTGCCACCCCCAACAACTGAATAGGCAGGGTATGTTGTCCTGCCTTAAGTAAGCGGAACGTCTGTGGAAAACACTGCTGGCCACTGGCACACTCCAGTCCCGTAGTGCTTACTTGGTTTGACCGATGCGGTGCACCCTGCCAATGGCCTGGAGCTCATGAGCTGGGTTGAGGATGGGCTCCACCAGCAACACGTGAGTCGCCTCAATGATGTTCAGCCCATTGGAGCCCGTGTGGAGGGGAAGGAGCAGAATGTTGATTTTCTCCTCGTATTTGAAAGAGCTCAGATTCTCCTGGAACAGCGAAGAGGATTATAAAAACAGATGACTGGAACAAATGCACCACCAGAGGTAGCGTAGTTGTATGTGTGGTGTGCATATGTAAAAATGGTAACGAAGCAAATTCAAACCTGGAATTTGTGAATCCCATTGATTTGTGAGAATTCCATGTTGTTGTCAAATAAAGCCTTAGCAATAATATCCAGGACACTCTGCCACTGGGTGGGGGGGGAGAAACAATTGAGTGGGATCCTAACCCGATATCGTCAAAATCACTTATGTTATAGACTAGGCGTAGTTTGCAGTTACCGTGGAGAAGACAAGGCACTTGGCCCCGGGGTCAGTCACTTGAATCTTCTTCAGGGTTCTCACCACTGCCTCCACTTTGGTAGAGTGGCTTCCCTGACAGACACAGGCAGAGGAAAGTTAGGCAATAGTGCCAATACATAATCAATGCTCTGACATCTATAGCATCTGTATAATAAGATGTGTTAAATTACAATAATAGGGCATGTAGCAGCTGATTAATGTAATAACTTGTAAAAAAAGAAATAATAAAGCATTCATCCAAATTATGTTTATGTAATAATTTGCTGGATGATGTCATATCAATTTCAGACCAATATTGTAATCATTTTTTCCCTAAGAGGGAAGAGGTTGTTACTTTACCGGTCAATTTATTATATTAACAGGTTTATTATATTTACAGAAATATAGTATGCCAAATAAACTAATAAAATACATAAATAATTAAAACATGTGCAGAGAATGATAATGTTCCATCTGTGTTCAGCCAGGTTTTGCTAAATTGAGCATTACATTTTACATGCAATTTTTTAAAACCAAATTAACATAAAATAAAATGCATCTAATTTCAGCCATATTTGAAGACATGCTGGTAGAGCTACATAATACGAATAACTCATTTTTGACAAACATGCCAGATGTAGCCTAACCTAATAATTCAGGATCCAGCCATAACTGACATTGCCATACAAATTTAACTGAGAACTCCAGTTCTTGTTCTGTCTCATAAAGGGATGGAGTCACCTTGACCGGGATGTCCTGGTCCTGACCGGAGGACTGGGTGGTGAACACGTATGAGATCTCAGTGTGTGATGTGGTCTGCCTACAGATGGCACACTTGACGGCCCGGCGCCGTGAGCCCACGCTGTACTGCTCCACGATGATAGCGATGCACTCGTTGCAGAAGCAGTGGCCGCAGGTCAACACTGCCCACTGGAGAGACCGTGGGAAATCAAATGATGATTACAAACGGAGTCATTACGGGGGGATTCGCGCTTTAAAAAGAAGTTGGTCTTTTGGGGGAAAAGACTGGTCACTTTCCATTCAGTTTTGTGAACGAATGTTCATTCTATTCTTGCACTATGCCCATCTCCCATTCATTGGATGAATACGTATATGATTGCATACATGTCTTATATATTTGTGAATTCACCCCACAAAAGAAATGATGAAAAGCTGAATCATGTTATTTTTCCTCCAATGACTTTGCAGGGAAGCATACATCTTCTTTTAAACCTGCAGGAATGCATCTATACATGCCCTACAACACATAAAATCAACCAAATGCCAAATGTTAGACACATAAATTCTGCTGGAGAAGGAATCGGCTTCAGACAAGATGTAATTACAATCCCTGGCAAGTCTTGATAAGACAGTTTTGCAGGCAGGGAGGTGTTCTGTTTCCGCCTCCCGTCACTGGCAGGCACATTTTGTCCAGGCTGTCTGGCAGGAGCAGCTTTTTTATTTTTAAATATAAAGCTCACCCTGTGTTTCAAGATCATCAGAGCAATCATAATCAGAGATGTTGTGGTGAACAGTCACCAAACAGACACTGATATCAACTAAATCTGTGGGATTTTATGGAATAGTATTATGGATCAGTGTAACTTACATGAGACTCGTACTATTATATCTAATATAATTGTCTGTTAGAAAGGTTTATATAACAAATGGCGGGCAAACACCTTGCATCCCTAATCACAAATCTCATCAATTAATTCAGAGCTCCTTTTATAAATCAAAAGCTCTTCATTCCGACACCCACCTCCTGACCCAGGGGGCGAGCACAGATGGGACATGGCTCTGGGTTCAGCCCTCCAGTAGCCTTGTCCTGGGACTGAAATAAGGGAATTTATGTTTTACAGAGTGAAATCACGCCACACAGCTCAAGATACAGATACAGAGAATGTATGTATTGTAAAATGATTAGCAACGATGCATTACCTTCTCCAGATTTGTGAGATAAAGAAATTGGCCAAGCTTCTTTTGGAGTTGAGACTTGGCCACAGCTCGGTCGTTCAGAAGCTTGACTCTGTTCTGCTCCACCTGGAAGCAGAACGGCCCCAGGGAAGAGGTTATGAATGCAAGAAGAATACTGTTTAGGCAGAATATTGTGCCAATAAGAACAATAATAATAATAATAATAGTG
Source organism: Acanthochaenus luetkenii (assembly GCA_900312575.1). Taxonomy (NCBI): domain Eukaryota; kingdom Metazoa; phylum Chordata; class Actinopteri; order Beryciformes; family Stephanoberycidae; genus Acanthochaenus; species Acanthochaenus luetkenii. The sequence continues at coordinate 8,027 of OMOT01042689.1, read as the reverse complement.
CCCAATACTAGGTCAGAGTAGCATTTGAGCATGTAATTCCTCCATGATCTTTCTGTGGTCTAGACATGTGGTTCTCAACTGGTTTGCATCAGGACTAAACCACCCATATTGTTCGTATTAGTTCACACAAAAAGAAGTCTGCTATAAACATTGCAGGATTTAAAAAAAGAATAATAATAGATGGAAAATAACTAGAAGTGCTGAACGGAATTTGCCATACCCAGAAACCCAGCAGTGCACAAAAAAACAACCACATAGTACACAGAGTGCATCCATTGCATAAATTAGATAACAGTCATCACAGAAATTATACTGCAGTTAATTGAGAAACCACAGCTTTTAAAGATCATAATGACACCCTAAAAAGCAGTATGAATGAGGTGGCAAATGTTGTTGTTTGCATTTGTAGAAGCAGGTCCCATCAGCCTGAAGGCAGGCAGGTATACTCTGTATCAAGGCACATGTCTGCGACTAGGTCAGAACGGTCCTGTGATCCACTTTTGCTCCGTGATCTCCCGGTTGAGAAATAATGGTCTAGCTGGACCGTCAACCATCAGTGCGAAGGGGTCCACCCATGTAAAGTGACCCTGCAAAACGACCCTGATCAAGCTCAGGGGTGAGAGCCAGGTCAAACTCTGCTCCGCTTGGTGTGAATGGTATAAGGTGACAACCCATAGGACATTCCCGTTTCCGAGGCTTGGCGTGAACTACCTCTTACACAGGATAGACTGTATGCTGTAATATTGCCGGGTGGTGAGTGTGAAAGCGGCATCGTTGTCTCTAACTCACCTCATGTGGCTCTATGATGTGCAGCACTTTGGGCTTCGGCTCACCGGGCAGACGCACGCGTAGCCTCTCGGTGGCCATACCCAACTCGTCTATGGCTGACACGTGATTCCGCAGCACCATCCAGTACTCGTGTAGCACCTGAGAAGGGACAGAGGTCCTTTCATCCCATAACTATACATAATGTCATTAAGATTTTAACTTAAAGGGCCAAGTCTGTGGGGGCGTTGTTCAATACCAATGACTCAAGAATGACTCAGGAATTACTTCGCCAGGTGCTGAGATTTCTGGTTTTCAAAACTCACTTTCCAGCACGTAATCCGTTTTGGAACCAAAACTCCCCACCCATTGTAATTTGTATGTGCAAAATATTGAGATTATGCAGGTGAACACTCCGGACTTTCAATCGTGGAAGGGAGATGAGTGGCATTTAACATAACATAACATTTGAGGCATTGGCAAAAGGGGTTACAACTTAATATTAGGATAAACATTTGGTTTAGGCAATAATGAACAGCGGCTTTTTCAACTGGCAGGAATCAGTTGCTACTCCCACTTTGCCTTTTAAACCAATGATGTGCTTGCAAGGCTTGTTTGAAACTGGAGTGGGGGATTGTAAGTGTGCGTACAATACCTTGTACTCTTTCTTCCAGTTCTCAAACAGCTCCATGAACGTGTTGCCCTCCTCCACCAGCTCAGCGTCCATGCGTTTGGCCTTGGCAAATGACAAGATGGCCTTCAGAGTCCGCTCAGTCTCACTGGCTGCCCACAGACCTCGGCTGGTTGTAGGAAGGCGGTCGTCCACCAGCCCCGCCTCGTCCTCAATCATTTCCTCAAAGATGGCTGTTTGACCCTTCACCCTGTCAGGGAGGCATGAGGTCGACACAAAGATAAAAGAGTTCTTCAGATTAATCAGCCATCTGCTTTCATGGTATTGCAACAATTGTCTGACAGTGAAAATATTCCTCTACTTACGTGTGAGAAAACAGCTTGGACTCATAATCTGTGAAAAGCTCATCTGCTTTGCAAAAAACGCAACTAAAATGTGTGAAGAGAGAAGAATGTTAGAGTGAATCACGTTAAATAAGCAGCTGAGATAAGGCATCAGATTTGATTGAGCATAATTCTGCCGTTGTAGGGGAAAGCTCAAAACTCTAATGTGTAGAATTTTCATGATTTTACTTGAGCTGAAGGTTTACATGGTCCTTTACAGGAAAAGTTCCATGACCCTAAGGCCTATGAAACACATTCAAAACACGATGAAATTTCAGACGTGTAATGGTCGTCAATGTGAAAATAAGGCTGTAAATTCCTGACATGTAAAAAGGAGGCGTAGAACGCCGATGTCTTACTTATTGAGTGGTAGGCGCACAGGCCTAAGGTGACAAATGGTGGTCTCGTCGATCACTTTTTTTGAAGCCGGGCCTTCGAGCCTCTTCACTGCGTCTTGCACAGTCTTTTGGGATTTCATCAGATCCCCCATTTGTGTGGTGAGTAGGAACTGCAGACCACGGCCGTCACGGAACCTACAGTGCACCCATTCTTTTTTTTTAGCACACGTTTGTCTAAGGATAACCATTAACTGTCATCTCATTTGGTAAAATAGACGTTACTTGTCAGCCATGGAGAGCTTGCTGGCTTGTTGTTTGTAGCTGGACGTCAGCTCATTCTGGATGCGGGACACCAGGTCATCGTCGATGGAGAGCTGGATTGCCCTCTGTATAGCATCCAGCCACCAGGGAGAGCTCAGGTTGACCTAAAGAATTGTTTAGTTTTTTAGATTTAATATTACATGTATTTGATTATCTAAATTATAGGTGCAATTGATCATTTGTACCATTTGTTCTATGCGAATTTGGCTTATATATGGAGAATACGCTTTTTGGAGCTCTCGTAGCCATTACTTAAAATACAGGTCCCATTTGACTTCAATGTGTCCAAACATTACAACTTTAAAACATTTCACAGCCTCAAAGCATCAGTGAAACTAATTTCACTCATCATATATGAGGGTTCAATGGATTTGGGTTTTTGAAGGCTGATACCAATGCCCATATTCAATATCTTGTTTCTCACCAGATTTATATTCTTAACAGGGTAGAAAAGCCTTTTGAAACTAAATCACGGGACACTAAAACGATCCATTAAAACCCATACTAATGAATGAGGTTTCATTGCAGATTTTACACACTGCCACCCCTGAAACTGGTTGAGTAAAATACTCCCACACCACACTGGAACGATTTCTCTGCCACCTGACTTCATAATAATAATAATAACAATAATAATAAAGAACATCTTGACTTGCCGAGGTCTGGGAGGCACCTCTGGCCGATATCAGATTTTTTCAATAAAAGGCCAGGTCTAACCCTAATACAGATACATACATTATATTGACTTGTCAGTCCTAAACAGCACAGGCTATAGTACAAAAGATAAAGTCATGTCCCGGATCAGATACCATGCCATTATACGTAACACAATCTGCATGAAGTGAAAGTGAAATGTCAAGTTCTCACTTTGCGTTTCAGCTCTCTGATGTTCTGTAGCACAGGTTGCAGAGCCTGATGGGCGTCAGACACCTCAGAGTTGTATTTGGTCATGTAGTACTGCCGCAGCTGCTCTGCCTACAAGAGACAGAGTGATAGATGACATTCATGTCGTGAACATGCAAATAAAAGAGATAATACAGCGACTTAGTATAATTAAGGCTGATCAAAAGAACCAACATAAGGATGTATGGACTGGGGAGATATCACAGCATTATTCACAAAGTTAACGACTGCAAGCTCCTCACTGGATAAAATGTGTTATGATTGAGGGAATAATTTAAGAATTACCTCCTCACTCAGTCGGTCATCTCTCAGTGTAGGAGGTATCCCAGGATGCTTTGCATTCAGCAGTTCCGTCAAATTGTGAGTAGCATGTAACCTCTGTTTTACCATGACAGCGAAAAAGACAAAAGTGATGCTGTGATGTTAGAAACGTTCCCCTGGCCTGTTTATATGATAAATAAATAAACATACACAAAATATACATGAAAATATAATCCCATAATTCAAGATCTCTACAACAGGACTTAAATTACTTACTGTCTGTTTTAATTTTGTGCCATCAGTCTTTTTTTTTTTTAGAGCAGATGTTCCTTTTGTTCAAATGGTGACTCTCATTTTGACACAAAACTCTTCATATGTTAATCCGAGACAAATGAGAAAGAAGATGAATGGGGCCAATATACCTGTAATGAATCTGTTTTCAGTCTGCCTTTGTGCTCCTCTGATGAGCGAAGCACGTCTCTGTACATCTCCACTGCCTCTACAAACTCATCTGCAAGTGGCAAAGGCAACGACCATCATTAGCGACACTCAACATGTCAGTCACATGTAGCGTTAATGAGGCGTGCTACACAAATCCTCCCAGTACACTCAGAGACATCGTACATATCACGTTACTGAGAGGTACTATAACAAAACGTCTCGGTACAACAGTGTTGGGAGACACAATGATGAGATCATGGATTCTGTTTGTTTGAACCGTTTCCCATGGGAAACTCCGAGCAGAGGGAACTCCAGAAGAGAAGTGGGGTTTTATACTTCTGATGATGTGGATTCCAGCCAGGCCATTGAGAGCGCACACCAATTGTCTGTGAGCTTCTTCACACTCCACTCGACATTTCCTCTGCAGGGAGATCAGGAGCTCCTCCATCGTCATGGTGCTGGGTGGGGGCACAGACAAACCCACTTAACAAACCCTCCAGCACAAATTACACGGAAGGGGTCATCTTTAAATACACAACTGCACACACACTGTGTATTTGCCTGAAGGTTATTGTGGTATATTCCCTTCACTAATCCTGTGACACTCTATTCAGACTAGTTACGACTGTTAATTAGCCAGTGCAGCTGCCATCAGAAAAAAGACCCCCCCCCCCTCTTTTCTACAAGGACCTTGACCACATAATACCAAGTGTCATCAGGCTCATAGCTACCTTTTCTGCAAAGGCAGGAACTCCCCCCTCACAGCCTGTGGATGGCAGCAGGCCTGGCGCAGCCTCAGCAGTGGGTACAGGATGGTGTTGACGGTGCGTCGGTCCAGGCTGCCCAGCTTCAGGCTCCAATCAGAGATCTTCCTGAGTTTGACCAGGGCATCCTGGGAGCAGACCTCGTGCTGACGGTGGTAGAAGTGGCCCTCTACGGGGGAGAAGCGCAGCCAGTGCACCTCCTCTGACTGAGGCGGAATCTGGATCTGGAAAAAACAGGATAAGAAACAATGATAAATAACAGATTATCTAACACAGTACATGTTGCGGGCACAAATTCTGTGTTCCTCCACCATGAAATGATTATGTGACAATAACACCAATTGGACATGCCATTTTAATTAGGCAAGTAAAACATCTTCCGTTAAGGTCAGGGTTCGGTTTAGGCAACTAAAACTTTTTGGTCATGTAAAATAAATAAGAAAAACATTTGCTGAAAGAGAAAATGTACTTTTCGTACACGGAGCACGTTATTTGCATTGTAGGACATTGTGCTCATGAGCAGCGTGGATTATCTCTTTAAATATGAGGTCACTCTCTACAGCACGGTGCAACTTTGTTCAGAGCAGTGCTACACCAATATAGATGCTATTATTTAGTATTATCAAACATGAATCATGCAGACCCCAGGAAGATTTCGGAGCACCTCAGGAGGATTACTGATTGTTTCAGGCTTTAGCTACTGGAGATTCTTACTGAATTAGTAATAATGTTACATTTAGAATCAAGCATAGTATAGCATAGCACAGTCACATAGAACCGTAGAACTGTTATAATCCCACCTGATCAATGACATCTTTTTTAGCTGATCGCCATAGTAATTGACCAATAAGGCAGTATAGAGGCTCAGTGTTTCCACGGCGGTAAGGTCGATAAAGCAGCTGGTCCCACCAATGCTTTACCCAGTACGGGTCAACTCCCAGGAAAAGCACGAGGCCATACAGATCTATGCAGGGAACAAAATCGGTTTAGGGAGGAACATTTTGTCACTTTTAATGCTAAATTCATCAATTTAACATTACATTACAGCATTTAGTAGACGCTTTTATCCAAAGCGACTTACATACATTACATTACAGCATTTTAGGAGACGCTTTTATCCAAAGCGACTTACATACATTACATTACAGCATTTTAGGAGACGCTTTTATCGAAAG
>OMOT01042687.1:0-12242 GCA_900312575.1 Acanthochaenus luetkenii | reverse complement strand
AGAATGTTGGGTTGTGAAAAGGGGGAGCTGTGGGCGTCACACGTGTCACTTTGAGCCCCGCCGTTAATGGAGGATTTGAGACAGGAGGAGCGTGTGTTTGCTCCACCTGTCCGACCTTATATGGGTTGCCATTTTATAATAAACTATTGGTATAGCACATCGAAAAAACAAAGTTACAAAGGCATCACATTCAGAATATATATGAAAGTATATATATATATAATTTAAATTTTTGTATTTAAAAAAAATCTATAGTACTTTTTCAGTGAGGTTTTTGTCTCGTCCGTTGTTGTTGTTGTTGTTTTTTCAGTGTTTTTGTGTGTGTGTGTTTGAATTTATTTTGTGCACAAAAACTAAAACCTAAAAACTTGACAAGCACACTCTTCTTGTTAAGTTAATATCTTCCCCACTTGCTGGCCTCAGGTTTCTGGTACAGTCCGGAGTGTGAGTTTGTGCGCCACTGCATAGACAAGTCCCAGGAGAACGTGGAGGGCAAGGTCCAGCTGTCAGTCTTCAGGGGCCACGTCTACATCCTGGGACGAGAGTCCCCCAAGTCCCTTTACAATGAGGAGTTGGTCAGGTAAGCAGAAGAACGTGGAGGGAAATGAACAAGTGTTTGCTTGCGTTAGTGTGTGTACACAAAAGCACGGGTGTACCTGAAGATGAGAAACAGACGGGTTGTGCTTGTTTTTACTTGACAGCTGTATGAATGTTTGACTGCTCTGGGCACAGTACAGCCGTACCCCATGTTCACCAGTCGGTCTGTTGTTAGCTGTAGGTCAGTCGGCCCCGTCCTCTTTTGACCTCCACACCAACACACTAAATCGACCCTTCCTCACAAAGACATCAGAGAAGTGTCGAGCTCGGTTCCCGGAGGGCAGCCCCCCCCTCCATCCGGGCCTCTTAGCTGTGGAACAGTGGGTTTGTTCAGGAGGCTGACCCCTGATGCCCTGTAGGCAAGCTCAGCACTGACCAAAGTAAAGCCCCTCCATATGCCTCTCCATCTCCCCTTCAGTCACACACACAAACACACACACTCCGGTTGTACCCTAGAGTCAGAGAGCTAATGGCGTCTTCAGCCAGAGGAGAGAGGTGATTTCACTGGGCTTTTAAGAGGAAAGCGCTGTAGGGTGTCATGCTAGTTAAGCGGGTCAGAAAGACACGTCTCACACAGTTAGCCATTCAGTTCTTTGGTCTGGTTTGGCAAGAAAATCAGTAGGCCGACTGTATATTCTGCACACGGTATTTAAGTGTGTGTGAATGTACTGCACTCTTATAGCCGCTTTGTCCCACATTTATCGTATTTGCTTGGTTTGCCTCCGTTTGCTATTTTCAGCGAAACATTTGATAAATAATTGCTCCAGTCACTCACAGACAAAATCACTCCGACACTCACACATTCACACTCGTTCAGTTGCTAAGGAACTCGCCCCCTCGCGTATAGGTCACTGTATAGGTGCGTTCTCGTTCATCCATGCACCTCTCTCCCACGACCTCGCTGAGACACACTTCTCAGGTGGGACGCCACATCAGGGTGACGGAGGTTGCAAACACCACAAAGTCCTCAGGGCCACGGACAGATGGGCCCAGTGGTGCCCCATAAAGGAGCCCATTATCAACACACACACACAAATGACAACAATGATGCCATTATATGCATAGACATACGCATGTACCTGACAGCTGTACACCTGGAAGCAGTGGTCTTAAAGCATATGCACACACATACTCATGCTCACTTACTTCTCTACCTGAAGACCTGCCACAATCTCACACACTCACACACTCACACACACACACCATCGCCGCTGGCATGGCTCTCCCTGGGCAGCAGTGTACGGTGTCATTAACACAGTGGTACTACAGCCGATCACCGCACCCATGTGGGACAGAAATGTCACCCTACTAGCTGTCCACCGGCTCCGCTCTCAATTAGACTGCAGGGGTTTAGAACGGGACTACGCGAATAAACTCCTACACGCGCGCGCGCACAAAATACCACGCGCTTGCACACACCGTCACCCACATTGTTTGAAGGCACTCACTCGTGATGGCATTCAGGTGGGTGGGTAGGGAGTCTTGTATTGAGAGCTGATGATTTAATCGTCCGTCTTTCTTTTCATAGTGTTTATTCTATCATTTGGTGGCACTTTCCTCCGTTGCTAAGTGCGTTTGATGAGTGCGGGCCGTACATTTGGAGCTGGGGGTGTAGAAAGGGAGGAGAGGGTGTGTATGAAGCGCTGCAGGTAGAAACTGCTGTAATTATAGGGAGACTCGCACACATTGAGGGGAGGAGATGACGGTGCCGCCAGCAGCCCAGACAATAGAGAACGCACACCAGCACAAGTTGCATATTTACGTGTTAGAATCAATCAGTCAATCGTGTTTTATTTATATAGCCCTTTTATACAAGCATTTACATTGCATCATATATACATACTACGTCATATACATACTATGTCATACACATACTATGTCATACACATCTATGGGCAATTTAGAGCCTTCAGTTCACCTGACCTGCATGTCTTGGACTGTGGGAGGAAACCGGAGCACCCGGAGGAAACCCACGCGAACACGGGGAGAACATGCAAACTCCACATAGAAAGGACCGGGGCGGAGATTCGAACCCACCACCCTCTTGCTGTTAGGCGACAGCGCTAACCACTGAGCCACGCGCAATGAAAGACTGAAAACATCCCTCTTCCCCCGCTTAGCTTGGAGTTGATGCGATAGGGTTGTTGTGTCGTGCGTCTGTGTATGTGTGAGCGCACTTTGATTCTCTGCTATTGATTCTCTCTCGGTCAGGAACAAACGATGCTAAGAAGAGCGTTCGGAGGGAAATTGATTGAAACATTATTTATAAAGAGCAGATTATAAATGATCCAATTATCCCTGTAGTTGACGAGGCTCCACGTCTCTTGTGTTTGCTGCACGTCGCTCTGCGCGCCTCCATCGTTTTGTTACCAGGAAACCCTGTGACTTTTCTTCCTCTTAGTTTTAGTTTTCATCTAACCGCCAACTTGAGCGTTGGTCTTTCAGTTGATCCTCCTAACCTCTTTGTTGTCTTCCAGCATGGATGTACAAGGAGACTATGACCCGTGCGATGCCTCTGGATTCATCAAGATCAACGCTGTCAGGTCAGCATCTCGGACCTTTACTGTGCTCGAACATCCTAACAGCGCCTAAAAGGCCTTTGTCAGTAGGGCTACTTAACACAACTAGCTACGGTGGTTTCAGAGAGATGGATTGTCTATGTATGATACCTACCCCTCGTGTTCTTCTTCCACAGGCTAAAGGAGCACCACCGCTTGCAGGGATTATCCAGCACCAAGTAAAGTGCTGCGAAGCGTCATCCTTTCCTCCCTGCTCTCGTTCTCCACGTTGTCTTGGAGCAGTGGTAGATTTAGACCAGCGGTGCCCCCATGTTGTGTACCACTTGCCTTATAGTTTCATAGATGCAATGCACCATCCGGGTACCTAACATGCTTGCGATGCCACCAGACCCCACTGGTAGAACCTTACATTTCACATCCTGGTAAGAGCAGAGAAAGACAAATAAAAGATGTAAAACCTGACATGGCAACCATGACAGGCTACCAAAAATGGTCCGATTTGATTTACTGGTGATCTTTAAATATGTTTGGGATGGGCATCGTAAGACGTTAGTCTGTTATTACCTCCCTGTTCTGCTTCTCGGTGTGCATTAATGGGCAATACTTAATACAATGACAGGTCAGTACATTAACTGGGAGCGCTCTGTTACAACAATAAAAATCTAATAAAAGACTGAATAGTATTTTGCTTTCTCTGTTCTTTTTCTTTTACTGTATTTCTTGACAGAATCCATTATAGAGAAGGACATGAGCCTGTGTCACCAGTTTACATGCAAAAACCACGGTAACTGTCTGCTAGTGATTAACAGTGGACACCTTTGGCACAGAGCCTATTTATTAATGCCTGCCTGTTTAACTCTTGGGACATTATGAGCACAGCCCCATGAAGATCGGAGGGCATGGAGGAAACGATCATGTTCGTAATATGTAGATTAAACGGGAACATTGCAGGAGTTTGGCACAGGCAAAAGTCAACCCAGTGGCTCGCTGATAGCCAGTGGAGCAGAAGTGATGAGGCTATTTCTGAGCTCAAATGGCACAAGTCAGGTGGAAGGAAAGCCAGTTGGCCACACATGTATATTTACCTGCTCGGCATGGTGTCTCGAGGCTTAGAGAAAGGAGGAGCGAGGGTGGAGCGAGAGGCATTTTGAGACAAAGGCTGGATGTGGTGTGATTCATTATTATTAAAATAAGTAAACCGTTTGCATGAGCATGGTGCTCTGTGCCTTTTACTTACATGTTTCACCTATGGGCCATTTAAAAAATCTGTTAATACAATATAGAAATATAGCACAGGAAAATCAGCTTTAAAGTCACACTTTTTAGCTCATAACTATCATCAAATACACGTATTTGACAAAACAAATATTTTCTTGTATTTGATATCAAAATCTCGTTCCTTTTACTTCCTGGGAAATTGAAAATCTTGAATGGTGACTTCATGGTGTACCAGGAGGTGTACATAAACATTCCAACCAATAAAACTCACAGATTTCTTTAACAATCGCGCCCCTTTTGTCTTTCTCTAACTGATATCCCATTGGTTTACACTTTTGAATGATCCCTCCCTGCGTTATGTCCCGCCTCAATATCCTGTTTCAACAGGAAATACATCACATTAAGGAAGGAAGATGCCCTCAAAATGTGTTTTCACTTTTGTGATTTTTCAAAGCAACATCAGGCAACCAACATAGTTCCAAATGGGCCAAATAGTCTGTGCCCAAACTCCAGATTCTATTGGCCACAAAAACTGCCAAATTAGTAAAAGTGATAAGGGGGAACGGCCTTAAAAACCATGACGGCATACACCAAACACGGACAAACTGCATTGGCAAAGTGGAACAGTAGTAAGTCAAAGCTCACCGACAGGACAGTTACTGAACACAACAAAACCACAACTTTAGAAACTACCACAGAACTGAATCAACACCTCTGGAAAAACAGTCTCAACAAAACCTGTCACATGGTCTGATGAGTTCCTACATCTGGACAGGTTTACATTTGGACAAAGCCAAAGGATTCGACCAATATCTGATGCCAACTGTTAAACGTGGTGGCGGATCTGTAATGATGATACACACTGCTAAACAAATTCAAGCGTTACGTGAACACCGGGAGGACGTCGAACGCCTACCGTGGCCTCGCCAGTGACCAGATCTAAACAACATTGAACCTTCACGCGAAGTACATTTCCACCTCCTTTCGTCACTGCAGAGAAACGGGGGCTTTCCTCCGTTCAGGACTTGTACGGCAGCATTTCAAGGCGCATTGAAGCTGTTCTGAAGGCAAAGGGTGGCCCCGAGATATTTGATATTCACATGTCGTACGGTGTTGTATATATTTCAATGTGCTCCATACTACATCACTGTCACCCTTCACAAGCTATAGGACACCCCAGCTCAGCCCAGCTCTTGCTGTGCGTGTCCCTCCCCTGTCGCCACTGCCAAAAGGTGTCAGTCCCGCATCGAGGTGCTGGGCGAGGTGGGCCTCGTGGTAGAGCCACTCAGGCAGAGGAGACCCCCTGCCAGGTGTAATGGGCGATGAGGGATCCTCAGATCCTTTCAGTCCTGCAAGAGCCCCTCAGCCCCGCTCAATTACACGGCAGGCGTCTCAGCCTTTGCCTGGTCAATTACCAGCCAACCCCCTGCATTTACTGGTGTTCCCATACAGGTTGCAAGGTAATCAGCGTCCAAAATTGCCCGGTTAGAACGAAGGGATGGATGGAGAGGTATTCAGATGAGCCAGTCAAGCTGAAGGCGAGGTAGGAGGGATGGGGACAGCCATCAATCTCAATCTGGCGTCAGTGGTCGCCGGTCGGAGGGGGGAGGGACGCGGTGACCTGTCGACTTTCTTGGTTTCTGGACAGATATGATCCTGGGAAGTGTTGACTGGTGTGATCGGTGTATTGTACGGTGTGCGTGTGTTTTAGAGAGAGAACGATGGTTTCCGTGCGCGAGCTCCACCAACACCACTCGCCTACCACATCATATATTCCAGCCCCTCCCCCTCCCTACCTGTCTACCCAGTCAGCCAGGTATGACAACCGGCTGACACCTGACCAAGGGGATTAATCATCCTTGACCCCGCACCGATTACCCCTCATTACCCGCTCTGTGTCTGCCTCTCGGGGGAGAGCAGTGTAACAATAGTGCAACATGAAAGTCAGCGGCGTCGCAGGACGGAGCCCTAATGGACGCTCCTGTGTGACTGTGTCTCTTCAGGAGTCCCAGTCGAGTAACCTTCAAGTCCTTGTCACTCTCTCACGGCGCAACGTATAAAGGAGGCCATTGTTCAGGGCCGCTATGACCTCTTGAGATGGAGAGCCGAGGGCCACTGGCGACGAGAGGCCAGCCATGCCGAGAGACTGACGATGGACTGGGGTTTACGGGAAATAGGGGAGCCGCCCTCGATTTGAAGGCGCGGATCTTTGTCCTGTGTTTTAGGCCATTCATATTGTTGTCATTTCCTCTTTCCTTTATTCAACCGCCCTTGATGCGCGTCAGTCTATATCTGTCTCTCTCTTTCTCGCTGCCACTCAATTCAATAAGAGAATAGCCAAAATTGTGTTTTAGGCATTTTCGATATATATTTCACTAGAACTCCATAGATGGTAGTTGCATATTCTTCTCGGGTGGAAACCCGCATATCTCCAAAATGCTAACTTTTCAGGAACGAATAAATAATATATACAAAATAATTGTTTTTAGGTTGATGGCCGTGTGTTTGTCTGTTTATTCAGTGGGATTTGAAAGGGTTGTTGTACTTTCTCAACAGTATGTAACCCTTCAATATAAAATCACCAAAATTGGAGTTGCGAGGTTTTCTCACCCAAGAACGACGATATTAATTTGGGAAAGAAGGAAGTAACAGAACAAAGCCCATCAGATCGTCTCCTGTCTCTGAGCCATCAGAATATGTCGCAGTCATTCAATCCCTGCTCCTCATCTACCTGTCTGTGTGGAGAAGGCTCCCGTGTTCGCTGACCTCTCCTCTCTTAAACGGCCGGCCACACAATGAGACAGGAACAATGACCACGGGGGGCGCGAATTACCACCAATTAGAAGCCGAAGTGGTTCCCCTTTATGGTCCGTGTGTAACCCAAGCCCGGGGAGCCGTATGGAGGCCCTATTGTAATGCCAGTCCCCCTGTGTCAGGTCCTCACCCTGGGAGCAGAGCCTGGCCTTCACCTGCCTCCAGGGTTCCCAGGTACATGCTGTGGAGGGTGGCGGAGCATGAAAAAGGAGGCTTGACCCTTGAGAGGTTTCCACATCCAATGTGCACAGCAAATCCTCCAGCAACGGGCTGCGTTACCTTATTCTGAATAACAACATCAACACCTCAGATCATAGGACGTTTTACGTCCGTGTCTTCCTCGTATTTACGTCTTGGGAATAATAGATTTGGCTTTTTACTCACCCTTCTGTGTTTGCCGTTAGCGCCGTCGCTGGTCAGTATGCCTATATGACGAGCACTTAGCGATATCGGAATAAACTGTCAATGCGGCAAAATCTAAATATTGTCGGGTTTTTTTTTCCTTCTTCTTGCGATTACACTTAATGCTACTTTACTTAGCAAGTAAGGGGTTAATGGAATCATCCCCTGAGGTTTGTGCAGAAAGCTAATGGGCCTGGAAAAGAAGATGAGGTCACTCTCACTGCTGAGAGACGATGAGAGATTTACAACAGGCCAAGACAACACACCGATAGCTTAAGTGTACTATTCATATTTCTGATTTATATTCACACTTTTTTATATTGACTGGTAACACTGTGTAGAGTACAGCCCTTGGATAAATGGTAATAACCAGAGGATGAACGGCTCACATTTTCTGGACTAAGACGCTTAGAGGACAAGTCTCAAGCATGTGTAGCTGATGCACCAAGCTGTCCTGGTGTGACTGGGTTTGACTAGATTAGGACTGTGAAAGTCACTCTGAGCAAACCCAAACTTTATATTCAATTTATATAATTTCCAATATGTGCTGTATTCATTAGTTGAGCAATACTGTGGACCAACTTGTCAATTTTCCATAGTGCATGAACGCAACCGAACAGCGTTGACTTTGTTGTGGTAGATCAAATGACCCTATTGAAACTTGATATACTGCTGGAGCATCACGCGACCATCTGTGAGGAGCCATCAAAATCAAGTGGGGTACACTTTGCCTTCCAGGCTAGCTAACATCCATGGATCCTGTGTGTGTGTGCGCGCGCTATTTGTGCTATGAATGTCAAAACCTATTTTCTGGTGTCAATGGACAGCCGTACGTTGATGTCCTTAAGATCTATAGACAGATGGGGGGCCATTACGGTCAAAGCCCCCGGCTTTGTTTGGCCTGAGCCAGTGATGAAATATTGATGGAAAAATAGAAATATTTTGCCTGCTGCTCAATGTTGCCCATCTAAAAGGGTTAATGAGTGTGAGGATTTCCCCCGTCTCCTGTTACAGCAATATGTAGTTCAACTAACACTGACACGGACTACGCTGAAGTCTCTAGTCTCTATGGGGTTAACTATAATCGATAACCTTTTACAATGCCAGATTCAGTTACTCTATTGTTCATTCGTCTAATACTTTGTGGGTACGTTGGGTTGAATGTTTTGGTATTGTCCTTAAAAATAAAAATTTTAAAGCATAAACGTTGGTCCTTTCTGGTGTTGTGAGCATTACGTGTTATCAGTATAATCCATGGTCATTAGTGAGACGGTAAAAAAAAAAACTGTAATCATTATTTATTGTACGTTTGGGAACTTAGATCTGTTCTCTTATAGGAAGTGTATGTTACGTTGTACCTTTCTCTGTGTTTATTTCGACATCACCTCGCGGAACAGCCCACCCGTTCAACGACACAGCACTGAAGTTCACCTGTTTCTTTATTTCTTGTACTTCCATACATTCTCCCACAAGGTATCAATATCTTTCTATACCGAAAAGACTCACCGCAAAGCACAGACCTACGTGTTCTGAACCCGCTTTTACCATTTGGCCTAGTCAGCGATGTTTCTGTGAGCTATATATGGCTGTCCGTTCGTGTGAACCCAGATCCACGTGCCTGAGTAAACAAGGATGTCAGCCTGCTGCTTGTTTGTGGAGAGACCCTTGACTCGTGGCCAGCTGTTTTGACCCGTTGAGTCTGGTATTAAACTGCCCTTCCCTTCCATATACATACAGAGTCGCCTACGGCTGGGCGCCCACTTGTACATGTATTAATAATCCAAGTAAGATTACAGCCTGTGGTTTGTATTTTGAAACGGTACTACGGCCCCTCTTGACCTATTGAAAGCCCCGTGTCTTACGTCTTTGTTTTATGCATCAACTCTTATTTTCTTTCATGGTTTCACTGGACCCTACCTGCATAACCAGCTGTATCCACACAAAAAAACCACCTTCCCCGTTGCACCCTCCTCCACTTCCCAGAACCCCAGGGCAGTAGTAATGCAGCATGTTTATCTCAAATCAATAGATTTATCTCCTTCCCTCGCCCAGGACTTCACTCTTGCTCTGGCTATCCCTCTCCCCCTATCTGTTCTCCCAGGGGTCTACTGGTGGGGTTTGTTTGCTGGCACACACTCATTATGTCCTTCGATCTGTTGCTCTGAATGATGAGTGGATGAGGGGCCTATCGGGCTGAAGGTGGCTGCCCTGGTAGCTGAGCCTGCCTCGCTCTCACGGAATCCCTTGGATGGCCTAAATGTTTAATGGTGGTTATGCTGGTTATTTGGTTGTCACGGTTTGTGTTATGATGGATAGTAATGCGATACATGTGTTTCCGGTGACGTGCGAACTATACCAGAGGCCATTTGGGTTGGGCGTTTACTTGGTCTGCGTCGCGAGGCCTTGCAAGTATGTTCTGAAATCATCATTCAAGCCATTATCTGGGAAATATATTCCAGCACTCATGTTGTGTCATTGTAGTACAGTGCCTTCAGTGTAGTACTACCGATTGTAGTTTTTTGATTCTAATAGCCACTAGATGGCAAAATACATGAAGTGCGCCTAGTGTTACTATTGTTGGACTGGAGATCTATGCCCTGCTTGGTATGTGTGAGGTGATGAAGCCGTGTTGTTTTGCTTCATGTGACTTTCAATGTCACGCCACCTTCAAGATGATCCATCTATACACTTCAGTTGAGTGTTACTTGCCACTTTGCACCTCAGTGAGGATGGGTGACACACACACACACACACACAGCAGTAGGTGAGGATTTTATCTTGCAAACAGATTTAAAGTACATCAAAGATTGTCCCGTCCTCTCTCGAAATGCCCCAGACCTCCGTAAGCTGTGGTTTTAAAGTGCTGAAAGGAATCACAACGCTGGTTGCTTTGGATGAACAAGATAAGATAATATCGCACTTTATTGAGGTTCCGTTTTTATTTCTGTCACACCCGCTGTTTGGTTTTGAACGGCGCCTCATGTCATTTTTAAGAACACTCTTTCGATGGCGTGCTCAGTGGTGACAGCAGAAGAATTACCTGCAAAATAGTCTTTGTCAGCTCACCGTGCAAAGAGCTCACAAACAAGACCATTTAGCTATTATTTCCTCTCAGTCGCAGATACACACTGCAAAGCGAACATTTTTCATGACAAATGGGCGACTGTGGGAGAGGAGGAGAATAGGACAGGTGGAGAGAGAGGCCAGGAGAGAGGGATGGAGAAAAGAGAGAGAGAGAGAGAGGGGAGGGGGTTATTGGAGCGAGGGAGGGGTCATGGTGTCTCAGTCGAGAGAAATAGTGGGGAACATCTGTAATTTTCACTGCGGGATCCCATGTAATTGAGTAATTTAAAATACAGATACAGAGCTGAATCAAAGCAAAGTGGCTTGTGATGGAGGAGGAGGTAACAGCAAACAAAAAAGGAGGAGAGGAAAAAACAAGGTAGAAGTGTATTATTGGACCAAGTTGGTCTGTTTAAAAATATATATAATCCATCAGTCTTCTTTTTCAAGGCAGGATGTATTTTTTTATTTCTTTGTCCTTTATGGTGCACTTTCACCTGACATGATACTATTGCGTTTCCTGTCTTTTCATTCTTGAATCAAACTGATTGACTCATTGCAGTCAATGCATCTTTTTGTCCTCCGTCGTTTTAGTTTTTGTGTGTCTGTAGTCTTCTGGTGGGTATCATACTTGAACGAAGGATCTTTTTCCTTAGTATTTGCCCGTTACGTTTCAAGTTGTTTATTTTTAGGTCATATATTTACGTGTTTATTTCCCAGAAATGGTTTCAAATTGAGTTAGCAAACTGCTGCATCTCCCTGAACAGGTGCAAATGATCTGATCACAGATTTACAGAAAAACTAACACATTTAGATCAATCTAAAAGTACATAATATAATAATGTATGGAAAACTAGCACAGTAATATACACAGTGAAGGACAAGAAATGCCGGTTACCAGCTCTGTCTGTGTGTGTGTGTGTGTGTGTGTGTGTGTGTGTGTGCGAGAGAGAGAGTGTGAGACAGAGAAAGAACTTGAACTTGCATTAAAAACGGTATAAAACAGTGTAAAGACTATACAAGTAATGTGTAGTGATAGCAGTGACATTTAGAGTTATCATGTGATTAATTCAGTTTCAGCCATGGTTTAAGTTCAGACTTAGTAGGAGCAAAATTGGGATATCGTCACATTTTGTTCAAGTGAGTAGCATTTGTGTCACTAGCTTTTACTCACTGCCTCTCTCTCCACAGACAATGTGTTTTTGAATCAAAGCTGCGCTTGGATACCTAAGAGGTCTCTGGATGAAACAGTATCCCTTTCGGAATCCTGCCTTTAGAAATGTACATCCATAGCACAACCATGGCAATTATAAAGCAATTACAGTTTCGTATGGCCTGTTCTATTGAGCGAGAGGAGAAGGGAGGAGGTAAAAGCTCAGTGGTTAAAAATAATAAGTGTGCCGATGTTGATGTTCCATTTCTAAACACAAACCCAAAGGAAGGTTTGGTCCAGCTGGGCACGTTTCCCACTTTCCCACCCACAGAAACATCATCTTCACTACAATGAATGACAAAACGACCACACATCGTTGATTTCTTGAACTTTTTAACAAGGTGCCATTTTATGTATCTGATACGCTCGCTATTCTTGAGAGACCAAATACTTTGTTGAACTCAAGCTTGGCCTTT
>OMOT01042683.1:0-11031 GCA_900312575.1 Acanthochaenus luetkenii | reverse complement strand
TCTGTCTCCTGCTCCCTACAAACTGAAAGGAATATCAGTTCAGAACGTCGCAATTCTGGTTTAAAATTGAAAACTGGACAACTTGTCCTTGAACTCATGTTGTGTGGTCCTGACAGGGAAATTTGGTGTGGATAGCAGGAACAGAATCTGAGGCTTTTAGTTGAGGGTGACTGCTTTTCCAGATGTTGCTGATACATACTGTATCTGAAAACTGGGAAAATGGGGACCTAGTTTGATATTTCCCTGTTGGGTTGTCTCACTGTGTACATAAATGAACACGTTTTGTAGCAGTTGTGTTTCATGGCAGCCACTTCCTTGAATTGGCCTAAACACCTTACAATCTCTGTGAAGACTATATCACATGGAACACATTCCTCTCTCACAGAGAGGCACAGCCAGCCCAAATAAAAGATCAAAGAGAGCGATGAGAAATAAAGGACAGGAATTCAATTTCACGGTGTTAAGACCGGAACATGAATGGATTGTAAATATTGGAATAAAAACAAGGTTTTCATCTGCTCCACTCTAGTATTTGTACACACAGATATAATATTTTGTCTGGGAAATCAAAAGAACATAAGCCTGATGTCTTAACAATATGTGATTGGGTTATAGGAGTGTTTTGACACATATTCTGTCAATGAAATTCAAAAGAGATTAAAATGCAAAGATCATCTAGAGAGCGTGCTTTTGAGAAGACCATGACCTTTGTTTTCTGAACATTTAAAACCAGTTTCACATTGAAAAGCACAGACTGTAGTGATGTAGTGACAGCCGGTGTCAACGAGGGGGCATGCATTACATTACAGTGTCATCTGCATAAAGGTGGACTTTTACTGCCAAGTCCTTTTCCAGGTCATTTATAAACATTGAGAAAAAAAGTGCCAAACAAAAGTGCCAAAATAAAGCCTTGAGGGACACATTTAACAATCTCAAGAAACCTCTTTAAGATAATTTCCAAATCACTCAACAGTTTGGGCACTAAAGCCAATACCCCTGAGTCTATTCAGCAATAAGCCATGATCCACTGAATCAAATGCCTTTGAAAGATCAACAAATAAGGCAGCACAATGCAATTTTTTGTCAAGGGCATTTATGATGTCATTTGTAACCACCATGGCAGCAGTAATGGTGCTCTGGCCGGTTCTGAAGCCAGATTGTGCTGCAATTACAATGTTACTTTCAAGCACAAATTGCTTTAACTGCAAAATTAACTGAGATTCAAGTATTTTAGAGAGCACTGAGAGTTTGGATATCAGGCGATAGTTATTCAAAACAGAGGGGTCTCAATGCCTTTCAGAGCTTTGCACACTTGAGTAACTCAAAGCCAACATTTCTTTAAGGGAACATGCTTATTGAAAATAGACAGAAATATTGATTGGAAATATTCCCAAGCCAATTAAGTATCTGGAATCAGACTGACTCTTTTCAGGTCACTGAAAATGAAGAGAAGAGAAGATGCCAAGTGAGATATATTGTATTTGGATGGTGTGTTTGTTGCAATGAAGTCAATCAGGGTTGATTTGTTGTGCATGTTAGATTTGGCCTTGTTGGTGCATTAATCAGTTGTTTAAGATTCAGAGTCACACAATTCTTTAAAATGATCAGAGGCGCATGTAATCCAGTCCTATTTTAGATCACCCATGAGCATGAATTCTGAGTCACTTAATTGGTGTAGGATTTCCAAGAGAGAGGTAAGAGTATCCTTTGATGCAGAAGGGGTTCTGTAGCATGTAATGTAATGTAATGTAATGTAATGTAATGTAGCAGCCAACCACTGTGATATGAACATCTTTAGACACACCCACTTTTATAGCCAGAGGCTTGAATAGTTTAGCTTTGGTGATTGTCATGGTAACAGAGCTATTGAGACATTCAAATGAATAAAACCAAGGCCTGTTCTGCATTTCAGATCCGAGGGAGTGGTTAAACATTGCACAGAGATATCGGGACTAGGGTTGTGCAGAATATTTCCGTAACAGCATTACAATACATCGCAATTTCATTTTCACATGGGACATGTTGTTTTTAGAAGCGTCATCACCTGTATTTCGGACTGATAAAGCAGAATTTGATGTCGGGGGCTAATTGTCTAGTGGGATGACTCATACGTTCTCCTTTGAGTGTTTGGGAAATGCCAAAGGTGCGACAAAGTGACTTGACTCGCCTGATTTTTGTCCATGTAGTTCATATAATCCGGGATTGCATTGAAAAAACACCAAGCATAAAAATAAAAGCATGATGCCTTTGCATATAAGTTTATATCCTCAGATAGTCGATTTCACTATCAGATTTTCCTCTTGAAATTCCAAATGGAAACTACTGCAGTGCACAGGGTCATAGGCACATCCAGCGTTACTCAGCCCCGTTTGGTGATATACTCAGGCAGGTGTAGAAGCCAAGTAGGTCTCTGGTAGGCCTCAGTAGGTCATAGTTAATCCAGGTTTTTAGTATTTAATATCAATAAAATAGACACCAAACCACAGGTTTTGTGGCAAGGAATTTTCAGTTTGAGGGGAGTTTAAGAAAGAGCCATTTCAATTCAGGGAAAATAACACAAGATTTTAAATCTTAAAAACATAAAAACTCAGACACCAGAGACTGACACACACACACACACACAATAGACTAACTGACTGGCTGTCATCTTGGATTGCAATTAGCATCTTGGCAGCAAAGAGCTTCCATTAAAGCGTCTCAATAGACAGCAGAAGGAGGTCAAATTTATTTTTGAGTTGATTAAATGTTCTTCTCTTATCCAACCCTCCCTTTCACTTATTATGCATAGCATGAATCTCATTGATGGTTTCTATATTCTCCACAACACAAACAAAAGCTGTATTACTGCTTTTCATGCGCACAAGAGGTGATCTCTCCCCATCTTTTTGTTGTATGAACACTGTATAAGTTGCCCTTTCCCCACATTGATTGGAGTGGTTTTATTCCTGTTGATGCCGGATGCTTTCATCTGCGGTCTGCCTCAATACAAGAGCAGCTGAGGACCAACATGAGTGGCAGCTCTTGGACATGCACATATCTCCCTCAGCGTGTTTGTATGAGCAGCGTGTTGGTGAGTTGCTGCGGACAAGAGTGGCTCCACTACGCTCCAAACCTATGGTAAAAGCAGTGAAAGACCACCCAAAGAGTAAATGCTTGTAAATGAATAAAATGATTGATGAGATGCTGCTGAGCAAATTATTCCATTTAAATTCTTCCTCAGCCCTTGAAGAATCATGTCCTTACAAGCCAGTGTTTACTTCATAAAATAGAAATCCTCTTCTCAACATTCCCAACCCCTTTAAAAAAAATGTTTGACTGTTAATTGTCATATTCTGTGTAATTTACATCCAAGTAAAAATACGTAATGGGTCACAGAAATGTATTGGAAATGTAAAGATGGATCAACATGATAATGATTATTTTATGTTCTCCATGTGTTATGTTGGCTCATCCCATCTCTATCAGCTGCTAGCAATTTCATCCAATAAAAGGCAAGTTTATTTCCAAACTCTCATGTGCACAGAGACAATGGAATGAATTCAATGTATTGTCATGGACATTTGCTTGGAATAATGTATTTGGCAACACGTTATAGCTTCACAAAACTAGCTACAATATACATTGCAAACACAAACACAAGCTATTCCTTCAGCTGCAGCTGACATATCCAAACAAACTCTGATTCTCCAGTTTCGTCAACAGGTGAAACCAGTTCCTCCAAACACTACTGGAAACCACAAAGATTCTCTTTCTCTGTCTGATATATCATATATCAAGGGCAGCTGAGGACCATATATATATATATGATATTTCTCCACTGCTCCAAGAACAGGAAGATGAACCAAATGTAGCGATGCATCCAATTACATACACATCATTCTTCTTTTCCCTTTAGTTATCTCATTGCCTGTTTCTCATTGGGCGGTAACAGTGCTGATCTCCTTGGTTTGGCACAAAAACGGAGTCCAGAGAATGAGCGATGGTCTCACATCATGGAAACGTTTGTGGGATGGAGAGTGGGAGCCAGGACTCTCTCAGGAGGTCTGACTGTGTATCTTCCCAAGCCTACATGCTTCCCCTCTCCGCTCCACACCAACTCCAGTCTCAAGCCTCACTGCAGCCAGCCAGAGCAGTGAGCTTCATGCAAACAGGAACCAAAGCCAAGGAGGGGGATATGACAAAGACATTATTTATGAATAATAGTGTGGCCTTTGACCTCTAGCCATTAAAGCATCTTCAAACTTCTAAATGTGTTCACTCCAGCCTGCTATTGATCAGTGTATTTTGTATGTAAATCTACTCACAACTTGCGTTATGGAATTATATAGTAATTACAATCGTTTGGTTGTTTCGTTGTACTGGAATATGTATGAACTACAATGAAAATATCAAAAATTGGCCCGGTTTTTCTTAGCAATTACTTCTTTGCTTGTCTGGATCACTGTGTCTCTAACTCAGGAGCAGAGCTAACAAGCTCCTTCTAGCTCAGATGCAGAGAAATACAAAGAGCTGAGCTACTCGCTGCTGTAAATGATGATGATGATGATGAGAAAAGGCAGAACCCAGCAGGTTGTGTTCTCTGTGAACCTCAGTATTTCAGATCATGGGCGAGGGGCTCTCGGGCCATTAGTATGGGGAGATTGGAACGGTTTCCTCCATTTCTTCTCCTTGCTGTTGTTGTTTTTGTTTTCAAAAGACTAATGTTAACAAAGAACATTAGGCCACTGTGCTTATGTCATGTCATGTTACGGCAGCAGCCACGGAGACATGTTGTGTTATAGCCAAATGTTCAAGGCCCATTTTCTCTGTCAGAGTAATTTAGCGGTTTACTTTAATATCAGCATTTATCATTACGCTTAATAACATCAGTGGATGTACAGGAGCTATTAGTGGACAGACAGGCCAAGGTAATCACATTGCTTATCAACCTGATACAGCTTCCACACTGAGGCAAAGACACCGAACCCTATTCCCTTTCGGCTTTCGCTTGAGATTAAGTGGAGGTCTGTGCAATCCTGTAAAGTTCACTCCAGATCTCCAGATCCTCTGAGAGAGATCACTCTGCTGGAGGTTTCTCTCATGCTTTCTGAGATGTTGTATTGTTTTATCGTTCTCTCCCTATGTCATGACATAATGTTGATATCACACATTAAACTTTGGGGTTGGCTTTTGTGTGTATATATGAGTTCAATGAAGTAGTACTACTAGTAATACAGTAATGGTCTGTCCTGCAGCTCACAGAAAACGCTTCATACACAGAAATGACTTACAGATGTCTGACACTGGCATCCAGCTACTTCTGTGATCAGCCAGATGATTTTATTACCATAATAATATGCTTAAAGAGGAAATGTTGGACATAACTCTTGACCGATGATTTTTAATATTTGGTCTTTTTAATCATCCCGTGTTAGAAAGCAAATTTGGTGTTGAGCTGGGATCTATTGTGATCATAGATGGAGGCATAATCTTGCAGATCTGGTTCCAGTGGATAGTTACTTTGGTGCATGCGGAGGCTTCAGCTCGAAGCATTGTGTACCCTGGCCGCCTCGCGCAGCCCGCTCCTCCTGTGGGGAGAATGAGGTGAGAGTGGCTTTCCGTTCCAACAGGATACATTGCATTCACCACCACCCACCCAAACGCTAAAGCTCTTTCCCTCTCACATAGGTTCTCATGTCCGTGGGAGCAAATAACCCCCCTCGCCAGGAGAAGAAAAGAGTATTGAAAGGGCATGCAAGGTTTGGCCATGACAGAACAAACTGTGATCATAAGCTTTGAATTTCTATGAATTTGGCCAGGAAGCTGAAAGTGCACTCAAGGGATGTACAAGTAGGTACACAAAGGAGTATGAGGGTCATCTAGACAAGATACTAATGCATGAGAGTAGTATGACAGGTGAATGTACATTCGCTGAAGGCACATTATCACCATGAATCAATTTGACAGCATTTAATCAATTCTATGTACGGTAGCCGGATAGTAATAAATATAGACCGTGCACATGTATTAAGACTGTGCCTGTGAAATTAATCTACATTATCTTGATTTGATCTTGAATAGGGCTTAGGGAGTTTTGACAACAATGACACATAGATTGTAAGTTATGGTAGCAGCATGCTACTAAAGATATCCATTGTATTTATTTTAGAGAGACAGCCCAGCCCTATGATGTCATGCACTGCAGACAGTCACTATACGTGCAGGGCTTTCTTGATAGGGGTCAGACTTGACACATGTGCAGCATGTCTGACCAAACAAAACTAAGACTTTGAACTCACTTGTAAAAAGTATTTTTGAGATATGCATCCAAACATCTAATCAAAATTTCACGTGTAGCCACAGCATACTGTATTTAAATGTAACACCTAGTTGAAAAAGGGGATATCTATAGATAAAATGTTGAAATCTCATGTTTGCCACATTTCTGTACTATTTCTGTTGTTTATGTTATCAGTCAGCTTTGTTAGAATTAGAGTGGCGTAATCTACCCAAGCGGCTGACAGATCACCGATCGCTGTTTCAGCACACATCATAGCATAAATGTTTAATAATCTCTCTTGTATGTTATTAGACAAACCATATCAGAGGAATCAAGGAATCTGACATAACAACTGACACAATATAGCATGAAACCACAGCATGCCAAAACAAATGTAGTTAATGTTTCAGACAGTCATAATAATACAAGATGGATTTGATCTGATCCCACCAGCTTTAACTTGCGGAGATCTGTCCCTTATGCTAAACACAGCATGTCTTTGGCTATATAAAGGAGCTAATATATACAGGGGAGACACGCAGCAAAATAAATAAAAACACAGCACACTGTTTCCCCTTCACTTGAGGCTTGTTTGTTGTAAACTGGGCTGACATTTAGTCCAAATAAATCGGTCAGGTTATTTAAAATAAATTCACCACTTTTCCCAGCATCTCCCTCCCGCTACCTCTGTTTGAATGTTTGCATGAATGTGCCTGGGGACAGTTCTTTATCCATTAACACATAAGAACAGTCAAATGTTGTTGTGTGGGCAACATTAAAAAACAATCGCTCTCATTTCCTTTCCTTAAATGTTTTGTCCCTGTAGCCAAATTGGTGTGATTTAAAATAAACAGCACATTCACCCATGAATGCTTATTTTAGATAATGGAAATAACACAGTTATAGCTACACCGTTCTTTTGTGCGAACCCTGCTTGTTCCTGATGTCTTTAACCGTATCATTACAAACCCAATATGCCTCCTCTATTAGACAGCGGAAGGGCATTGTTAGTAGGATATTGTTTTGCTCCCACCTTGGCCTTTGATATGGAGGCAATCCTGAGGGAGGCGGATGTCAATCATTAGCAGAGCTCGCTGGATCTGTGTAAAATGTTCTGCCTAAATTGTGACAGGTCAATAAGTCCAAGTCTCATGCATTCTGAATGACACACTGTGCTGCAAGCACACGCTGCGATTTTATCATTGCATTATTTGGTATCCTCTTCAGGGTTTGACTTATTGTTTTTGTACAGCAGACAGTAGATTTTGTCCCTTTTTGTCCTCTGATGTATTAAACCAAGAGGTATTGTTTCTCTTTTTGAGAATGATGTGTATGAATTAAAGTAATGTAAACAAAAGATGTGTTTTGAAAGTATCTTTGGGCTTCTCTGTGTTTTTATGTGGCTATTGAATTGATTTATCACTGTGTTTGGTTTAATTCAGCACCAGTGCTTAGTTTAATTTAGATAGTTGATGAGGTGCACTTTGCCTGTGTTGTACCCAGATTGTGGCCAAAAAAGGTGGTGGAATGTGTCATACTCGTGTTTCCCCGTATTGGCTCTTCATGACAGTAATACAGATACGGGAGGGGATGTGATTGCCTTTGCAGCTGAACATCAGCCATTCTCATCACTGTGGTTATTTGCATTTTAGGTACAGTGATTCTCGGATGAAAGAAAATTCAGAAGGGAGAGAATGGAACAGGTTAGTGAGCCAGAGATACGACACTAGAGAGATATGACAGAGCCTGAATGAGAACACTGCCGGTGCTAATCAAATACAGCCAATGGAACACGATTACTACCGATTCACAGACATAACGGGTGGAGTTTCAAACGTTGCGACCCGGATGCGATCTCACCGCGCTTCTGTCTGCAAACAGGGTCTACTGGTGAGCATGTCTCCCCCTCACCACATTAATAGGCCCATTAATCCCACTCAACAGAGGACAGCACGCCTCTCGATTCTCTAACTGAGGAGTTATCCCTATTGAGATTCACTCTCACGGAAGACTTTCAACCACCAGTGAGTGGGCATGTCAAAACCATAAACAGCCTGTTTGTGTGTGTAAGTGCATGTGCAGTGTGTGTGTGTGTGTATGTGTATGTGTGTGTCTGGTTATTATTACTCAGTTGGCTTTTTAAGGTGGTGAATGGTGCTTTGCCCTCCAAAAAGCCTGGCATGCCAAGACCAAATCCGTCCATTAACTGCAAGTGTGAGGGGGCGGCAAGACGTCTTGGCAGCGTGAGGCAGCCTGGCACACACTTCGACATTGACTGATTAATCCCAGCCGGCAGCACAAGTCCTCTCCGTATGGTTTAGCAGAGGTACGGTCTGTAGTTCCATGTACTCCATCCTTTCACTGTTTCAGGCTCTGTGTGCAGACGGATGGGGTGGGGGTTAAAGGAGGTTGATGCGGAAGCTACACATAAAAGCGGTATGCATAAAAGCGGTATGCATAAAAGCGGTATGCATAAAAATGCTCCGACCATCCTCCAACATTAATTTGAATGAAAATGACCGTTCTATCCATTCAAGTTCTATGGTACATTCTGAATGGCCTGTTGTGTAGAACAAAGCCGAGATCTAAGTCTTAGTCCATGACATTATTATTATTATTATTTTTTTACAATTACCCATACTCACTAGAGGAGTAGAGGTATATGGGTAATTTCCTTGTAGGTTCCAGGTGACTGAATCTTATTCATCAGGGTCTTTTTGTTCATGACAGTGGGTGGGATATGTCAAAAGATGAAGAGACACCAGCATAACTACACTGTGGCCTATTTTGGGGGATTAATTCATATATTTGATCATACGATTTCATACGATCATACGATTTTGATAATCAGTTTGGATAAGCCTCATGAATTTTAGCGACACTAAATCTTTTTCTATGCGTCATCTAATCGAAGGCTAATGTGCATTTTAATCAAACAATTATAATTACACAGTCTTCTGCCAAGCTTTGTTTTTGTCATATATAAACTCCCAAATGCTATCTAAAGTGTATTCCTACGTAAGAATCCTGATATTCATATTCATTAAACAATCCGGTGAAAAGCGTCACAGTGCTTGTGGAAGAACGGGAAGAGTCCATTAACTCTGCTGGTGTTTTCATTAGTGTCTCCGCGGTGCCAATGTTGTTTTTCATAGCCGCATGACAAAACACCTCACGCTGTAGAGCACACCAAAGGAAAAATATTCATTACATCTCAGCAGTGCTGAGATCCCCCCAGATCCCCCCAGATCCCCCCAGAACCCATTAACATGCATGGTGTTGAATGAAAACGAAGTGAAACATGCACGACCAAACAGGGCCTTTGGCTGACAGGGCAGACATCTCGTCAGGTGTAGTGCTGGTGCCATGGCACGACCCACACTGTAGTCGGAAAGGGCTTGTGAGGTATGAAGTGGTGTTAAGATAAGGATTGCAGAAAGTAGTTGACCTTTATATAATGAAATGCAGGTGAGGAAGCGATAGTTATTCTAGAGTGGATGGTGAAAAACTTGAAAGGTCACTTGACAATGATGTGTGAAGTTAGCAACACATGCTTTTTAATATATGGTATCATAAAGGGAAAATCCAGCCTAAATGTGCACTCACACACACTCACACACACACACACACTTGTTATTTGTGATCGGGAGCGCACAGAAGGCAGGTAGATGACAGATGTTGATGCAGTGGATGGGCAGAGTCAGACTCAGCCATGACGGGATCTGTTTGCACTCATCCTCCTGTCTTCTGCCTGGACCTGTTTGATCAGCTGCTGGACATTATCCTGCTCTCCCTTTCCACTCCACGCTTCTTGGACTGCTCAATTAATTCCACTCTATCTGCAATGAGGTGTGAACCACACGGTTTCCACAGACGCTGAAATATTTCAACCTGACTTCCAAAGATAACTCTTTACTCTCTCAGCTTCTATTTCCCATCAGCACTATAATCCATCCCTGCTCCATACACACTCCAAGCTGGAGAGTGAAACTGTCAGGGCTGTGAAGCGTTTTGACGTCAAATTCATGTTCAGCCAGCTTTATTTGGAACATGGGAACCACAACGGCTGAGGAAACAGATATACACTGTCAAGTAGATCGGGAACAGGGGTGAGGATAATATAGAGAGAGCAGAGACATTTATGTAGTCGGCATCAAATTTATATTCATTGTATGGAAAGTTGTCCTCTTTCTTTGATTTGAGTTGGTGAATGCAACTGAGGATTCACAGAGAGAACAACAGGGGAGATTGATGTTTTATTCCAAAGGTGAGGATCAATCACAACCGCAGAGGAGTAAAAGAGTGCGTGGGGTAATATTGTGAATCTCTCCAGTCTGGCCTTTGCGGAAAGTATTATTCTCGTCACATATCATAATACCCCTGGAGCTTACTGTGACATTTGTGCATCCTCAGGTGACATTTCCAGACCGAATCAATTTAGAAGATATCTAGCTGTACCGCTCCTAACTGCAATAGAAATAATGTATGTTTTTTTGTGGTTGATGGATATGTTTTGGCATCTGAAACACCAAAGCAGACCCCACGCGGGACACAAATGGACGGACGAGGACATATTGAAAGGCAAAAGGGAACAGGTTTTCGCTTCAACTGCTATATACAATATACGCAACTGTCCTCCCTTATTATAATATGCCATACCATGCAGCATTTATTCAACCTTTGGTAGGGAAAAAGAGAAGATGATACCTGATGACGTTGCCTGAATTTTCCTTAAACTGAAATTATATCTATGCGTTAGGAACATCTGTTTT
>OMOT01042673.1:4966-21219 GCA_900312575.1 Acanthochaenus luetkenii | reverse complement strand
CGGTTGTGCCGGGTCAGGATGGGCTAGAACCGGAGCGGAGGTAAACCGTCTCTTCAGCTCGGTAAAAGCAGCGTGAGCCTCTGGAGTCCACCTGAACGAAACAGAAGGGGAAGTGAGTGAGAGGCCCGACTGTATTCTCGGATGAATCGCCGGTAAAAGTTAGCAAACCCTCGGAACCGCTCGAGTTCCTTCAATGAATTGGGTCTGGGCCACTCCACCACTGCCTGCGTCTTCCCCGGATCCGTCTTCATCTGCCCTCTCTCAATAATGAATCCCAGAAAGGCTACAGAGTTGACATGGAACTCACACTTCTCAGCTTTAACAAACAGTTTATTCTCCAGCAATCTCTGCAGTACCTGTCGTACGTGGACCACATGCTCCCCCAGGCTCCGTGAGAAGATAAGAATGTTGTCCAGGTACACTGACGAGGAGATCCCGGAGAACGTAATTTATCAGTGCCTGAAACACTGCAGGGGCATTGGTAAGTCCGAACGGCATGACCAGGTACTCGAAGTGGCCCAATGGAGTATTGAATGCCATCTTCCACTCATGCCCCTCCCTGATTCTCACCAGGTGATAGGCGTTCCGCAAGTCAAGCTTGGAGAAGATCGTGGCCCCCCTGCAGAGGCTCAAAATCAGAATTGATCAGAGGCAGCGGATATTTATTCTTGACCGTAATATTGTTCATACCTCGGTAGTCGATGCATGGTCGCAGGGAGCCGTCCTTCTTGCCCACAAAGAAGAACCCTGCGGCCACTGGAGAGGATGAAGAACGGATGAGGCCGGTGGCCAACGAGTCGTGCAGGTACTTCTCCATACACGATCCGCCGACTGGAATGCAGGGTAGTGGAGGTTTTAACTTGGCTCACCAGGACCTCCATGGCTACTGATGGGCCCCTCCTTTTGGGCAAAGGTGACAAGAGGCGAGCAGATGTCCGGTCTGGCCGCAGTAGAGACAGCCCCACGACTCAAGTCTGTGGCGACGTTCCGCTGGTGAGAGTCTAGCCCGATTCACCTGCATAGGCTGCTCCTCAGAGGTTCCAGAAGCCTGAGGAGAACAGTTTATTGAACAGTTTAAAGTGGAAAGATACAGGAAAGATGGGAGAGAGAGAGCGAGAGATAGCATGCGACAAGGGTCACGGCCGGATTTGAACCTAGAACATTGTGGTACATAGCACGTGCCTTAGCCAACTGAGCCACCAGCACTCCCCTATGGGGTTCCTTTTCAGTCGCTATTTGTCTGGCTGCTCACCTGAGACTTGAATTTGCCTTAGGTGCCCTACCAAGAGCACAAGGTTCCAAATAAAATATTTCTTGGCACACAAACCCGTTTACCATTGATTATAGGAGCAGATTATATGGAACAGAACAGAAGGTGATTAAATTTGAGCATTTTTGTTAAAACAGCATGGAAAATTAATACTGACAACCATCAACTTTAGCGAAAGACAAAAGGGTTGAAGGCGAAAACATATTACCACAAAAGTGTTGTAAATCACCGATATCAATTAACTCATAAATTCATCTTGAAAATATAACTCAAGAATAAATAGAGTAATGCATAAATCTAGCAATGTGTTGTATGTGCCATAAAACATTTATTTCATTCAACACATTTCCCAGTCTAATTCTCTCTTTTTGCTTTTTGCCCCTCTTCTCTGTGTTTCCAGCACCGTGTTCACACCATCCTAACAGCTGATCTGGTCATTGTGATGAAGCGAGGGAACATTCTGGAGTACGGCAAACCTGAGACTCTTTTGGGGCAGGAGGACGGGATGTTTGCATCATTCGTCAGGGCTGACATGTAGACACACCATTCATCATCAATCAGCCTGCCAATCGATAGACTGATCAGTTTACATATTTTTACTTAGAATAGTTTTTTGGTGTGGTGGACAGGCCTCTGAAACAGTATTTAGACCACGTGACACAAAGGGCTCTATTTTCATGACAGTGCATGGCAGATGGCTTTGCACCAGCAAAGTGGCATTTTTATCGGGTGCACGTTTTTTTTCTTTCAACTGCACTCTTGTTATTTTGGTGACTGAACTTGACTGCAAGTGGGAGGAGGGGGGGGGTATGTCAGTACAGTGCAATGTTGGTATCATGGATTACCGGGATTTTCGCTTGCATCACCTGCCTGCTAGACCACATCCAAAGCACAAAGCGAGTTCTATGAAATTTTCATGGCTTTACCAAGCGATGCGCGCATGAACAGATCCTATTCAAAAGCTTACCAACCCTTTTTTGTGCATGATATGTTGGTCAGTTTGATATAATTCCCTCAAGCAGGAAAAAATGAGATAAATTTTTCATTCTAACTATACGCACGTGTGGCTGTGGTGTGAATGACTGTCACTCAACGTAGAACTGTCAGTATGTGCCATGAAGTACAGAATGGGGATTGTGGATGTGTTGGTGATTTGATTGGTCACAATTGAAGCCAGGCCCACCACATCTAATAATAATGTATTCCTCCTAATCCAACCCCATTTCCTACTGCGCCGCAGGTGCGCCTCTGGCCTTGAAATAATATAAAAATCAGTCGACATGCCCTGTGAGCTTGCCCAATACGCCTTTGACTGCGCTTTGTGCCGTGCACCATTGATTCACGAAAATAGAGCCCTAAAACTCTCCAGTGAAACCAATACTGTTGTAATTCTTTAACTGGGAATGCCCCACCCTACCTATTCAATGGAAGGGAAAGCACAGACACACCATCAATCATTAATTAACCTGTTTATCAAGTTATACTTGAATCATTCAGACAGTCAATGTATCACATCCTTTGTTAGAGATGACATGTAGACACACATCAACTAGCGGTCAACCTGTCATTCAAAATATAAACTGATCATTCAGTCAATCAATCAGTTTATCACTTTTTACATTTATACTGTAGGAATCTAGCTGATGCTACATGATGATGATGATGATGATGAATACAACAATGCAATAAGCATCAATTCTTGGATCACTGTCAATAAGCATGTCAACTGACAATCAATCATAGATCAGTTAAGTGATCAGGTTTCTCTACAGTTCTCTAAGTGCATCTGGAAATTCAAAAATGCCTCCAGGCCGTGAAAAAAACGTATCAATATGGGCAGAGTCGTGGCTAAGACACACCCAGTCACTCCTCCATGCCCCCTCACCGCAAGCCCCCATCCACAATCCAACCAACAATCTGTAGGATCCAACAACGTTGCACTAAAATGTAAAATTTGGACCTGAATCCATCACAACACTACTAAATACCCACATACATTGGGGTTCAGCGGAAAAAGTGTTTGGGGGGTTTAGATACTCTTTAATAGCTGTCTATTGGTAATGATTGAGCTTTTCATGTACAGTGTGAATCAAACATCTATGCACTCAAATTTCTAGTCTTTATTGTCCTGAGGCCTGAAATAAAAAAATATAAAATGTGACTTTCTCACTTTCATTTTAATTTAGTAACCAAACAAATTAAGGTAAAAACAAAAGGCTACTCCTTTCTGACAATGTATTAAAAATAGCAAACTAAGTGTTCTGATTTACTGGCTTTTCATTTCAGCCCTCAAGGCAATAAGAACTAGATGTGTAGATTTTGATTTGATTTTTGCTGACTATATTCATTGATTGATTACTTGATTGATGTAACAACTAGGTCCTGTAAGGATACATTTGTATTGATATCATTTAGTCTTTGATTGTCTTGTTTAAAATTATATATTTCTGTCAGATTAGGTACGATATGTTTCAATTATATTACTCTTTATCACTTTATGTAAGCAATATGAAGGTATGCTGCAGAGTAGGGAGAAAACTTGTATTTAAAATCCTGAATGTTGGCTTTAGTCAGTTTTGTGTGCAGTGCATGGAGCAATTAATTGTGAAAGGCATTGTGCAATCTCTCACAGAAAATACTGTAAAGGATTTCAAAATTATAATAATTTAGACCCTGGTGTATTATGTGCTACATTCAATTGTTACATTCTGCCGTAGAATGAATATTGATAGATCTGACATTCCTATTGCAGTCAGTGAGAAATGAATAGATGGGGAAAACATTAGCAGCCACCTTTTTTGACCCAGCCTTTGTACCAGCCTGGTGCTGCGCTCATGTCATACCGGAAGTAGGGGAAGAATGGGATGACATCTCAGTGTTACAATTTGGAAGCCTTCATGCCCACATCCAAGATGATGATCGCTAACAATCGTCAATTGCTGTGGCGCTCCTTCTTGTTATCATAAGGTATTTTATGATCAACCAATATTATCTTCTTCTGAAGGACATTGAGAAGCAAAGGAAACCATCGGTTGTTTTTGCTGCCATGTTTACCGCCTGTGTTGAAACACTTCCACAATTTGTGAAGCCAAGTGGGAGACATCCAAGCATATAAAGATATTCCCACGTGTCCTACTTGTAATTTACCTGTAAGAGGCTGACCTGGATGTCTTTTCCCAGTCAGCAGCTCGCATTTACGGTAAATCTGATATGACGTGAATCACAAACTTCGATGTTTAAAATTCTGAAGAAATGTAATTGGTGGGACCTGGTCTGCAGCAATCTGTGATGTACCAGCCAAACTGCCATGGTCAGAGATCAATGGGAACAGAACGTGTTTGCTTACACCAGTACAAACACTGTAGGGCGTCGCAGGCATGGTTTGAAGCCAGTGAACCAACTGTCTGTCTGTGGTCATGCTTTGCTGTACTTGTACTTTGAAAATTGGGACAATGGACACCAAGTATTAGCTCCCATCAAGAGAGAGGTTTAATGGTTGTGTCGGACTGTTAGTGATTTTTGAGATCCCGAGGAGCTGGTGATAACGATGTTGATAAGCTTCCAGTGAGTTCTATCACTAGACCCACATTTAGGAAACAACTCGGGGAAAGTAGTACAGGTTCATGATCACAGAGCAGAACTATCACATTTAGAATAATTACAACTAGGTCCAAACAGATCCAAGCCTGGTGCTCCTGCTCTTTATAAATATAAGTTAGTGATCATATCAATGAGCTGGTCACTATGACGAAATAAGCCTGGACAGGGTGAATCAAGACCACGACACTAAGCAGAGGTCGACCTGATCACCCTGAAGGGGCTTATTTTGCAATGATGACCGGCTTGCTGTACATTGTCCTGTTTAGTACACGGTTACTTACATAAAATATTGATTTAAAATGATTTTATCACATGCTTAAGTAATTTCCAGTACACTGAGTAATGCTGCCTCTTATAAAAAACAGTATTGAGGCAGGAAATTGTTCCATACACAATTCAGCATGTTGATGCAAATTGCCTCATCATTTTTTGTAGCCTATATACGGGGGGTTTGGGGCTCAGTACACTGACTGGACAATATCCAGTTTCACCTTCCTCTCCTGTGGTATTCGTTGATAAAGTAGGGAATCTAATGTGTCTAGTGACATCCTATCTCTCTGGGAGCGGTGCCACTGTCCCCATGTTAATACATGTATCGTACATGATGTTATTTTGCTTATCTGTGAGACTTATACAAAGACTTTATACTGTGTAGCCTAAATTCTAAATGGATTCTCTTCAGGATTTCAGCATCTTTCTTAATTGTTTTCTCAAATGTATCATCTGAAGCAGTTACCACTTAATGTGCTTTCCTCTCTTGCACAATGCATACTGTAACATATTACACCCCAGGGGCTGACGCATCCAGGTACTAACTAGCAACACCTGTGATCACACTCGATCACAAGCATGGAAGCACACTTGTACTACAAGCTAGCCAGTACCTGCAGTATCAGTTGTCCTTTATTTCACTTTGACGTTAAAACTCAAACCAGCACTCTCCTCTGACTTGATTTTCATACCAACTCTCTCTCTCTCATTCTCCCTGTGTGTCTTTCTCTCATTCACCTCCCTTTACTTTATCCCTTACACCTCTCTCTCTCTCTGTCTGTCTGTGTCTCTGTCTCTGCAGTTTCCCCATCCTCTCCTTTGTTAATGAATGAGTGGGCATCCTGTTCTTTCAACTTCCTTTTCTCTCTTGGCCATAAACCTAACGTATTCAGTTTACTCTGTGTGTGCACGTATGTGTTCATGCAGCTTCTGTGTATGTGTGTGTGTGTGTGTAGATAGACATGTTCATTCTTCACTTCCTACCCCTCACCATATTTGTCTTTGTATGGGTGAGCTCCCTGTCGTCAGAACACCAAGAGGACAATTGTGGCATTCCTGGATGACACTCATCAAATACAAATTCATAGCATTGACGTCACGTTTGTCCATCAGCTCATAATGTTTGTCTGCGCAAAATATTCAAATTGGGCCCATTATCAGCTAGGAAATGTATGTATGTAATATCCCTACAAATATATCTATAACTTATCTGAAACTGAACATGACAACAGTCACCTTTACCAGCATATCATCTATGGAGCTCTACATAGAGTTGGTTGGACAAATCCTTATCTTGGGAGATAGTAGTGATTTTTCACTAATGCCAAAGAAACTATCTCAGGTCATAGGACAAACAGATCTACTGATATACACAGCAAATGTAATCCAGTGTTAATCAATCTTCATTTTTCATTGACAATTATGTGGAGTTGCCAAGTGTTGATTGGAGAGTTGTTTGTCCTCCCATAGCGCTGACATGACTCTGGGGCAGCTGGTCAGTTTGCCTGAAGGAACAGATTTCTGAATTGTTTGGAAAGGGCAAATGCAATGAGACTTCATATTTTAAATACAATGCATGTCCAAGTCATCTGTAGAAAAGGAAATGTGGAGTGAGGTAGGGCAGGAGATTTGTGCCATGTAATGATTGCCAATAGCACCACCACTGAATGTTTGCATGTAACAGAGTGAACATCCACATTATTAAAGCTATGCATATGTAGATGTGCCAACCAATATGGGTTTTCTTTGCTATCATGAATGCACATTGGACTGTTAAGGATGCAACTGAATGATTACCTATCAAGTACAGGTTGTTTTTCCAATGACTATCCTAAATGTGTGGTTTGTCTTAAGTGTACATTATGTATGTAGTAGCCTGTATATCCAGTCATTTTTAACATAGGCCTATAAAATATAGCAAACCATTATTCATTAAGTGTGCCTAACTTTTTTACCCTTGAAATGATAATAAAATAGCTTTGAGTGAAATTGTGACTTTTCTTTGTCATGAATAACTTGTATAACACAGGCACAGCATATTGACGTTATTAATGCATTTATACAAATCTGACACCAGATTAAATACTAGCCGACTACACATACACATTACTAAATGGCGCCACCTGTCGCCTCAATATGAGACAAATGTGGGGACCAATTTACAACTAGATAAACCACTAGTACAGCCTGACCTGCATTGAAGCTTAAGGTTTATAGTGTTAATATGAATTGATGTAGGTAGGGAACGTCTAGCTCTTGGACTTGTGACTATCAATCATATTCCAAATTGTACGGACACATATGTCAAACGTAAGGTAATAAGTAACTAATTACAATGACTCATTACTGTAATTGAATAGCTCTTTTGTGCACTTCTGGAGTATTCTTGAAAAAATGGGGATCTTATGCAGGAAACGCTGGACATTTGGCTGAGCTGCAGACCATCAAATATATCAAATCATTTTCCATTTGATCTAAAATATAGTATTACATCAGCAGTCCATATCTAGCCTACATTAATTACACGGTTCCTTTTATAGGCGGCACGGTGGCGCAGTGGTTAGCACTGTCGCCTCACAGCAAGAAGGTCCTGTGTTCAAATCTTTTTGCATGTTCTCCCCGTGTTCGCGTGGGTTTCCTCCGGGTGCTCCGGTTTCCTCCCACAGTCAAAAAGACATGCAAATATATGTGTTTGTGTGTAGTGTGGTGCATGGTGTGATGGGCGGCAGTAGCTCATGAGGTAGAGTTCCCGCCCCGCAACTGCAAGGTCGGCGGTTCGGGTCCAGCTCCTCCCGGGAAAAAATCTGTCGTAGTGTCCTTGAGCAAGACACCTAACCCCAAATTGCTCCCGTTGAGCAGGTTGATACCTTGCATGGCTGCCTCCGCCAATGGTATGACATGTAAGTCGCTTTGGATAAAAGCGTCTCCTAAATGCTGTAATGATATAGGAAACTAGATATACAGTGTCGATCAGAACATGCTGGAAATAGTCTATTTTTCTCAATTACAATAATCACACGTGTCAATATCCAGTTTGAATCTTTCTAACACGTTTAACAGTATATATTCTATGTTACTTAATGTTGTTGTTGATACTGCACAATACTCAATTATCCATGCTTTTTATATCATTACACGAAAGCAAAATAATAATAATAATAATATCTAGAGGATGGGAAAGTTACATAACTGTCTGTGATTTTAATGAGGAGAAAGAAATCCCAAGTCAATCCGGAACAGGTCGAAAAGCCTTTATTTGGCTATTCATTTTGAAAGGTTAAAAACTTTAAAAACGGCCTTTATCCAAATACAATTTTTGTTTCTAATAAGTTTGTTACAATAGGCTTCCTCTCTTCCAAAATATTATTTCCCCAAACATAAAATGTTCTTCACACAGTCATCTACATCAACAGCACCAGCGTTTCGCAAAAATATCATAACGCATAGAATCGAATATGCTGCCTTCCAGTGCTCCTCGGAAGCTCCGGCTTCTGAAATTAGAAACCGCAATTACGACAATTGTCGCGCATTCAAGTGCTTTGTGTAGGTAATATAAATAAGAGTATGTTTTTTAGTGGTTGTTGTTTTATCTAAGAAAGCAAGCGTCACTGAGTTCGCCTATTTTATGTTACAACGGCAGAAATAAGAGAATAATCTGGATCAAGCCTGTAATTCGTTTTTAATTATGTTTACTAGGCAAAAGTTGCTGTACGTTTGTTCTGCTAGACTTGTTAGGAGTAATGATGTCGGTCTTGTTCTCTCTTCAACACTACAAGAACAAGTATGCACAAAATGAACGAAAGCTAACAGATCAACAAGAGTGACAACA
Source organism: Acanthochaenus luetkenii (assembly GCA_900312575.1). Lineage (NCBI taxonomy): Eukaryota > Metazoa > Chordata > Actinopteri > Beryciformes > Stephanoberycidae > Acanthochaenus > Acanthochaenus luetkenii. The sequence continues at coordinate 12,250 of OMOT01042673.1, read as the reverse complement.
AATGAAACATACTACAATTCTAATCAACCACAATATCACATAATGTGTTTGGTCGTTTATGTACGATCAAATTGTGATTTCGATATTTCCGACAGCCTCGAAGTCGTCTAGCCCAGACGGGACCCTCCCAGTCCACAGAGGAACCCTCTAAAACGTCCCAAGCGCTGAGAGCACCGCTGGTGGAATGAAAGGACCAGAGCGTTGACTCTCAGAGTCCTTGATCCAGCACGTGGTCGTGTTGGAGCCATGCACGGAGACGCGCTGACAGCTCTCTGAAACGGTTGGTGACGCCCTTGCGCGCTGTTAAGTGTGAGGTGGGAAGAGTGGGGAAGCGATCACCAGAAGATGTTGGCGAGGAAAAGCATCATCCCGGAGGAGTTTGGCCTGCCGGGGCTCGCGTCCCGGATTCCTCGCAAACCGGTGTTCAGGGACCGGGTGAATAAAGCGCGCTTCATCGCCAAAAACGGCGCCTGCAACTTGGCGCACAAGAACATCCGTGAACAGGGTCGATTCCTGCAGGACGTCTTCACCACGTTGGTCGACCTCAAGTGGCGCTTTACCTTGGTTATCTTCACCACGACGTTTGTCAGTAGTTGGCTGCTGTTTGCCATGAGCTGGTGGTTGGTGGCCTTCGCGCACGGGGATCTGGACCCGGTCCGGCTGAATGGATCGGAACACTGCGTCACTAATGTTAAGTGAGTAATGTTAAGTGATTATACAATTACAAATAAAAAGACTCATATGGAACTTGTGAATGAAATTTAGAACGAGTTGTTCTATGGTCACTAAAGTTCTTAAGTGAATGATTTGTGACCACTGCACCTCTTCCCTCCTCCATCCATCTTTCCATGGTTCAACCCTCTCATCTTCCCCCTTCCTCTCTCTTCTTCACCATTTTCAGCTGAGAGGAGAGGAAGAGGAGGAGGGAAGGAAAGAGGGATATATTGTGGGAGAGGAGGAAGAGGACATTAAGGGACAGTTGCAGGAGAGGAAGGAGACTAATTAGCACCTCCCGTTCTGCTGCTCCCTCCTGCACAGCTCCCCAACCCTTAACTCCGGCCCCCTTCCTTCCTTCCTTCCTTCCTTCCTTCCTTCCTTCCTTCCTTCCTTCCTTCCTTCCTTCCTTCACCCTCTCTATCCTTCCTCTCCCTTTCTGTTCAGTCTCATCTACCTCTCTTTCATCACTGTTCCTCAACCCTTTGCCTTTGTCACTCTCACCCTAAACATTTCACATAACATCAAATATGCCAATCTGTGGAAACTTGAAGGAAGAATCCATCCTAAATCAGTAACACTGTTAAAACACTTGTTGGTGATGTACCTTACATTTCTAGGTCCATTTTGTTGTTTGGTGGTGTATTGGCCAGATGTAACATCATGATGACATATTTCCAGCAACAACAATGGAGTTTGATAGAGATGTTTCAGCGATCTAGAACATCAACGTTTAACTTCAGGTTTTGGTATTAGTCCTGCAGAGTCAAAGAGCAACGGCTTCTTTCTAGACTCATTTCTAGACCATTTTGCAACAATCATACAGAGAGAAATCTATCGTAGACGATAACGCAATACAGCCACAAGACATGTTGGGGCTCATTCATTCATAAAACAGACTGGCAGGTTTAGGGTGACATTAGGGGCAGATTAATGTTAAAGTTTGGGTAGGCAACTTTGTAGAAATGGACAAGAATTAGAAAGTATTAGAGCTGCAACGATTAGTCGACATAATTTACTAAATCAATTATGTAAATTAATAGACATGGATTTTTAGCGTCGATGCGTCACATATTTTTACATTTTCAGGCTATATCAGGGCTGTATGTGAAAGATACATATAATTAAAAGTCAATGGTGCAATGCGCAAAGGCAGCGCTAGGTGGCAGCAGTGCTTAAAATGTTTAGCTCAACATGCAGCAGACAGGTAAAGAAGACGTTACCCTAATGGGAGATGGCTCAAAATACAACCGGAGCTGCACGACACTAAAGCTCTAAAGCAACAACACAACAGAGTAACACCTCTGTAGAACAGAACGGACTTCAACAGCTCCAACATTCTTCTGAAACTGATAGTAGTCGGTGTGTAATGTTATTTATGCGACCTGTCTATTAGTGATGGAGTAACTTTACTACAGAGACCTTATATGTGCTTATAGCTTTGGTTAGTTATGGTTAGGTAACTAGGGTGAGGATAAGGATAACTGACAGCTCTCATCTCCACACAAAACGTTTTCATAAAACAGCCATATATCCGTAATCTTGTCTTTCCTTTGCCACTAAATTAATAGTTACGTGAAGAGTATTTTGTACATTTGAATTAAATAAAATTGCTCAAATAACAGTCGCACAATGTAACAGAACAAGCTCAAAATAGTATTAGTAATTTGTACATACATAGAATCCATGGCATTTGCAGGTATGAAATGACTGAATAAAATTAATGTATTTATTTATATATGATCAACGTTTAAGACAATATTATTCTACCACAACATACAATTATGATACATGTTGTATTAGAATAGTCTTGACAGAGAACATCCTCCACCTGCTGCTCAAACACTTTAGAGCTCAATAAAGCTTTACATTTTGAGCTGCTTTGATTAATTGTTATTTTGTTATGACTAATGTAACTGTGAATATAATCGTTAGATTAATCAATGAATCGAACGAATAGTCGACGACAGATTAACCGATAACAAAATAATCGTCAGTTGCAGCTCTAGAAAGTATACAACAACAAAATCCACCACCCCCTCACTCTCTTCTCCCTCCCAACACAACTCCTCCCTCCAAACGAGACTTATTCTCGGGCAGAGATTATTTCCTGCCAGTGTCCATACCCGACACCAGAATTAACTTTGGCCAAACAGGGCGATCTACAGCGTTTCAATTAGTGGGGATGGGACGCTCTTTTACAATGCAGCCTCACTTTGTGATTTAGATAAGATGGATTTATTTTCATATAAAAATGTGTAGGTTTAAATTCAAAGCGCCTTACAGGACAATGAGTACATTCATCTTAAATACCTCTCGCTCTCATCCCTCCATCCAGGTCGTTCACCTCAGCGTTCCTGTTTTCCATTGAGGTTCAGGTGACCATTGGCTTTGGAGGGCGTATGATTACAGAACAGTGTACTACTGCAATCACTGTCCTGATACTGCAGAATATAGTGGGACTCATCATCAACGCCATCATGCTGGGTAAGACACAAGTTCCAGTTCATTTATTTATATAGCCCATTATCACAAGCGTGTCTCAGTAACAGTAACATACACAGTGACAGTGACATAAGAAACAGATGAGGCAGAGTGGGGAGGGGAGTTGAAGCTGTATGGTCCTACCACTAGGGAGAGTTTGCCAATATATCAGCCAAAAGTAGTTTTTTCTTATGTCCTTAACACTGACTTTTTGTATATCCAAGACTGTTGACATATCAACATGATAGACAGAAAAAAGCATACATATATGATTATTTGGTTGACTGATAGGTGTATTAATCTCCACAGGTTGTATATTTATGAAGACAGCCCAGTCTAATCGGCGTGCAGAGACGCTGATCTTCAGCCGCTATGCTGTGATTGCTGTCAGGAATAACCGTCTGTGTTTCATGATCCGTATCGGAGATCTCCGGAAGAGCATGATCATTGGAGCAGCTGCCAGACTACAGGTATTATTGTATTTTATTCTAACCTATGTCAGGTCTCTTTTGTACCACAGTACTGTGGCTCTTCAGACGCAATTTCCTTCTTGGCTGGACACCATCAAATTATTTGTTCTTATTAACTATGTTCTTTATTGAATAGTATATAATTCATCAAACAAAGGAAAATATGTATTATTGTGAAAATGTGAGCACCTGGGCTGTGATTTTAATTTGGTATGCTAATGAGTTTTGACGACGTCCTGCAAATGGGGAACTTCTGGGTTCCTCATGTAACCGTGACATAATTTTTCTGCCCAAATAGGGGATTCCGGATCCCACCCCCTTTCAGTCTAATGTGAAAATGAATATGTCCAATGCTTCCCCTATTGGTTCCCCTATTATGCATTTCTTTATTTGTTTGTTCTGATGGTTTTGAAGCTTCAATGAAAATATTTTAAAAATCGCTAGCCATAGCTTGGCATTCCAGCATTTCATGGCTTTGTGAGGGGAGGATCACGCAACATCCGCACCATGGTTGTTAACTTAAAAATTAACATGTCAAAATATGTAAGTAAGATGTAACTTCATCATATATAATTTAACAGAATGATTGGCAAACGGGAACCAAAAATCCAATGCATTTTCACCATAGGTGAAAAATATAGATCTAGATACAAATGACAACACTTGAGAGGAGTATTAGTGTACATGGACTGCTGCAATACTGTAACATATGTGATATATATTTACATATACAGCTAAATCTTTATAATCTTAAGACAACACATATTCAGTTCAGTTGCTAATGTTAACTAGCAAGCCACCTAGGCTATGCCTGTTTTCTCCAAAGAGAGGAAGACAGCTGATCAACTAGGGAGCCAGAGAGCTGAGATCAGATAGACAATGAATTTTGTCTATACATCATCATCACAAATGTGCTGTGGGACTGAACAGAATCTGTATTTGTTTATCTCCAGGTGGTGAGGAAGACAACCACACCAGAGGGAGAGGTGATCCCTATCCATCAGATAGATGTCCAGACAGAGAGTGCTGTGGCCAGCAACAACCTGTTCCTCCTGGCACCACTCATAATCTGCCATGTCATAGACAAAAACAGGTAGGGTGACACGAGACACACACACACACACACACTTGGGAATTTTAGAGTATGCTAGGTCCTGCTCTTTTGAGAAAAATGCCAATTGCATTGGCTGACATTGGTTTGGCAACAAACCAATAGGGAAGGGGAGAGCCTGCGCAGCTTCTCCACCCCATTGGTGCTGGCAATTAAATGAAAATGGAGGTAGGAGGGGAAGAAGGTTTAAGTGGTGAATGCAAGTTTGAAGAGTTGGGTTTTGAGGGCCTGTTTGAAGGATGGCAGGGTGTTGGCTTTCCCTTTGTGGCTGGGGAGGGCATTCCAGAGGGAGGGGCCAGAAGCTTCAAAAGCCCTGTCGCCCCAGGTCCGGTGCTTGGTCCTGGTGTTTTTGAGCAGGTTTGCATCTGCAGATCTGAGGCATCGGGTAGGGGCATGGTGGTGGAGGAGGTCGGAGACCTAGGGAGGGTCCAGGTTGTTTATGGCTTGGAGGACGGGGGTGATGTGATCTCGGCGGCAGGTGGAGGTGAGCATGCAATCAGCTGAGTTTTGAGTGTATTAAAGTTTGTTGAGAATTTTGTTTGCTGAACCGTGTAGGATGCTGTTACAGTAGTCAAGCCTGGATGTTATAAAAGCGGGAATGAGGGTTTCTGCAGTGGCAAGGGACAGGGAGGGTCGGAGGCGGGCAATGTTCCTAAGGTGCAAGAAGGCATGAGGTATGAACGAGAGGGTGGGGTCAAGGATGATTCCGAGGTTGCGGCCCTGGATGGAGGGGGTGACGATTGACCCATTAATGTTGAGTGAGAAGTCCTGGGTGGGGCGGGTGATGGAGTTCTGATTTCTGATTTATTGCAGTTGAGTTTGAGAAAATTATTTTGCATCCATGATTTTATGTCTGTGAGACAGATGGTATGGCTGGAGTGACGGTATTGGAGAAGGTAGAGTGGAAGGATGTACAGGATGAAAAGCTGGGGCAGTAGAGGATTTGCAGTTGTTTATAGAGATGTATTGATGTCTGTTGGAGAGATAAGAGTTGAACCAGGAGAGGGCGGTACCAGATATGCCGAGAGAGGGGGCGGCAGTAGCTCAGGAGGTAGAGTTCCCGCCCAGCAACCGCAAGGTGGAAGGTTGGAGTCCAGCTCCTTCCGAAGAAAAATCTGTCGTAGTGTCCATGAGCAAGACACCTAACCCCAAATTGCTTCCATTGAGCAGGTTTGTACCTTGCATGGCTGCCTCCGCCAACGGTATGATATGCAAGTCGCTTTGGATAAAAGCGTCTGCTAAATGCCGTAATGTAATGAGAGGACTGAAGGCGTGTGAGGAGGATAGAGTGATTGATGGTATCAAAGGCGGCGGCGGATGGTGAGGAAGCCAGAGTCAGCAGAGAGAAGTATGCCATGGGTGATTTTTTGTAGGGCAGTGTCTGTGCTATGTTTGGAGCGGAAGCCGGATTGGAAGGGTTTCATAGAAGTTATTGGCGTCGAGGTGGGATTTGAGTTGAGTGGAGACAACTCGCTCTAGAATTTTGGACAGAAAAGGGAGGTTGGAGATGGGCCGGTCGTTGTTGGGGCTGTCAGGGTCAAGTCCAGGTTTTTTTAGTATGGGGGAGACAGCAGCAAGCTTGAGGGCAGGATGAAGGGGATATGGTCGAGGGCACAGGTAGAGGACTTCATGACAGTGACTATGGAGGATAGTTTGGCTGCAGTGATTTCAGTGAAGGATGTGAATGAGTGGCTTGGAGCTGGTGGGGGGTCGGTTTGAGGGCCGGGGAGGGTGGTGGAGGTGGAAGCCAGCTGGTTGTGTATTGTGTCGATTTGTATAAAAGGGCTATATAAATAAAACATGATTGATGACCAACTAATGGTCATAACCACCTTTTCATTTATCATTAAACACGACACTCTCTGTTCCACCTTCCTGTTAAACCAGCCAAACCTCACTAGACTCACATGGCTAAAAACTAGCGCTTGTAGATCGGAATGACCACACACGCTAACACACAAATCATTGTATATACTTTTTGACCAAAGCAGCCCTCACAGACGTTACAGGATATATATTTCGTTGTAGTTTGGACTAGCCCTTGACTTTCTCCAACACAGCCCCCTGTATGACCTGTCAGCCATGGAGCTGCAGTGTAGTGACTTGGAGGTGATCGTGATCTTGGAGGGGGTGGTGGAGACGACGGGGATCACCACCCAGGCCCGCACCTCCTATATCGCCGAAGAGATCCAGTGGGGTCACCGCTTTGTTCCCATAGTAACAGAGGAGGAGGGTGTCTACTCTGTGGACTACTCCAAGTTTGGCAACACGGTCAAGGTAGACGGACCATCATTGTTGTTTTTTACACAGAGACCTAGTAATTCTTCTCTTTGCATATGCTCATATATTGTCCATCACCTGAAGAAGAAGAAACCATTGATAATTAGTTATTAGCAGGGATATAATGGAGGGTAAATCCACCTAAACTCATTTTTAGGCCGACAAAAACCTTTGATGTATACCATGAATTTATGTGAAAGTGAATAGTATCAAACTGATCAACAA
>OMOT01042668.1:0-13350 GCA_900312575.1 Acanthochaenus luetkenii | reverse complement strand
GGGGGGGGTTTACAAACAGGCCCTCCCTCCCTCAGTTCCTCAACTCATCCTTGCATGTAGGAGTCAGTCTGCTGTAGGCTTGAAAGAGGAGCATCAATAATCGCGTGACATTTCCCTTCAGTGATGTTTGGAATTTCTCTGGGCTATTTGCAAAAAGAGGTGACACTGTGGTTGTAGCCAGTAAGGTAAGTCGTTGTGTTTGCTGCTGTGTATTTTCTCTCTCTGCAACGTTGTGTATTGGGCTGTGTGTTGGAGGTAGCAGAGACAAATGGCTCTCCAGCCTCAAACCTCCCACTTTCCAAAAGAGGTGCTAAATGAGACCAGTTGCAGTCACACGTGTGTCTCTACGAACGGGCAAACTGGGCGGCGAGTGAATGTTTGGCCCTTAAGCACAGGTTACAGTGTATTTCCGAGTTTTCACGTTTAACAGACCTGTAAGATACAGCCATAGCTTTGTGGATAATGTGTCCTGAGATGGGCTTTTTCAGGATGTACCAGAAACTCGTGCTATGTGAACAAAACATTCCCATTAGGGTTTCCATTTCCCTGCTGCTCATCCCATCATTTCATGCTTTTTGTGTTCTAACCATATCCTGGGGTCTCCGCAGCCTGTGTTTGGGGTGGGGTCTCTACCTCATGTTTGTACCTGTAACACTGTGTATGGTACAACTTTACCTACAACTGGCAGGCATTGAGCTATTGTACTGCTCTCTATTCACTGGCAGATGCAAACAATACAGCTTGTGTCTATATCATTATAATGACAAAGCAGCGGTGGTGGTGGCGGTTTTGTGATGCTGAGAAGCTGAGAAAGGGAGATGATGAATTGCAAATGTGAAAGGTGGTCAAAGTCGAGGAGAATTCCCAGAGCGTGTTCTGGGGGGAAGCGGTAGGACTTTATGATGTGTGAGTTCATTTAAAAGCTGGGCTTTGTGTTGAAAGCTTGTTGTGAGTTCTGTGGACAAAAAGTGGTCATCTGGTGTCATAGTTATGGAAATGTGTTGACCGTCCTAGGCTTACCAGGACAGACGGTCAGGCTTTTAAAGCTCAACGATGCCCCTGTCATGACCACTGAAAAGCAAGCCGGGGGAAAAAAGCCCCGAGTTGTTTTTCAACTGGTTATATGAAAATCACATGCAATGGAAGTGTTGTCCCCTGTCTCAATTTGACCTAACAAAATTATTCTCCAGAGAAGGACATAGTTTTAATTGATTTGCATGGTCTTCTGTCATACGCTTGACTTAATTAAAAGGTACTGTTGGGTTAACAAAGGCTTTATTGTAGATTTAAGATCAAGTACTTAAGTACTCAGATACTTAACTTTTGATAAAAAAAGTAATATATAGGAAAATTCAGCATGATGGCACATGCAGCTCCACAGTGTAGCTTTTCCAGTTATTTTCCTTCATACCACAGCACTCACACCGCTGCACTTGGCTTAATTTTGTTCTGGTTTGAATATAATGTTACTGAGGCTCATTTGTAAGTGCCAAATTTCACTTGTGAGATATGTTGTATACTGCGGTTATTTCAACATGGTTAAACCTAAAGCAGCACTGTGATCTATGAGAGGAACAGCTATCTCAAGCACCCAGGACACTGGGGCATAGAAAGGGATCATTCTGTGGTCAGTAATATAGGATTCTTGTACAGAATGTTCATGATTGTTTACAAATGGATCACATGGCCTCTGTCATATAATTACATGTACGTGCCCACGTGCGGAAAGTTTTAATGATCTTTGCTGAGGTTGTTTTGCATAGGGGACATGCTAATTTGTTTTCATCCGAATGCACTCGCCCCAGTACAAACGTGGAGCCGAGCTGTGCTGCCACATTTTTAGCTGGCAGTTGTGCTATGATTTTATCATTAATCAAAAAACAAAGTCTACTCTGCCCATGTCCACCTGGAGGTATGATGGGATGCTACATTTTTGAGAGGCCAATCCTCACAATTGGCCAGTATAGTAATTTTTGAAAGGAAAATATTGTTCAAAGCTTTGATGTTCGACCAGAAATAAGTGCATCTTGATATTTTGTGTTACATGTAAAAGGTACAAAAGGACATTTTTGAGCAGTGATGTTATGTAACATTTGATGGCAATGTTTATTTTTTCCAGAGATATTGGCCCAAACGTCCTGTTAGCAAGAGTAGAGCAAGTCAGTGTGGAATGAAATAATTTCTCTCAACATCACATGAAAGCCATTCCATTTACTTCCATAAGCTCAGCTGTAGTGATAGTAAGAATACGTAATGCATTACTAATGGATTTGTGTGCAATTTGGAAATAAATTATTCAAAAAATGTCAAAGAAGAAAGTGTGAACAGTAGAAACTAGAAAACCAAGCCACTTATGTACAGCCTTGGGCTTCTCCGTTTACAATGAACCGGACACTGAACCTTTTAAACTCGTACCAAGTTTGATTTAACTTTTGCATCCCAATGAGCTTTGTGGTAGAATAAGTTGTCAGTGTCCATTGCTATCAGAAAAAGTAACCTTATCTCCAATCAAATAATCCTTGCTACTGTCACAGTCATGAGTCATTGTGACCGAGCGGCACATCCGCATGAATGTTCACTACAGACCTACGTTTGCTCCTATGACACACAGGGTTAGGGTTATATATATATATAAATGAACCCATGCCACAATACTAGGGAATGCCTTTTCTAAGTATGGGCATATACCTGCCAAAATACCTTTGCACAAACATATTTCCACTGACTGGCTATGTACGATAGCCTCCAAAATGCTAAACCTGGTGAATGACTAAAGGTAGTGGATTATAGCTTCATCAGTGACATTTTGCTGTACTGAAAACCCAGATCAAGACTGCTCGGAGCAAGCCGCCACATTTTCTACCCAGCTCTGTGTGGTCATGTGTGTCAGGATCCAGCTTGGTTATGCTTCAGTGCCCACGGCAACACAGTGGGAAGCTGGGAGCTCCTAGAGTGTTACGGTTGAGATGGTGCTCATGGATGACGTCTGTGCGGGCTCAATCTACAGATATGATTTTGAGCAAATCTCCTTGAATGGTGGGAACATCGAGTAACTAATGAAAGACCAAATGCTCCAAAGAGGGCAGGCAGTTGCTCTTTGGAAACTGTGTGTTATTTGGAAACTTGTTCTCGCATCCAGGATGAGTGTACACACAGGAAAACTCTCATTTCGTCGTCTCAGAGGTTAGGCATGCTCTACCTTCTTCAATACCTTCATTCATGGCCACATTGCAACATATTTATAACTATTTATTCCCTGCTCATTCATATTGGAGTCAAAATGAAGAAAATAGGCCTTGACGTGGACCCGTGTGTGTTTTTAGAGTAGGGTTTTGATTGTGTGCCAGTATTTGTGGTGCTACATAAAAAGAACACACTTGAATTGAAGCCTGGCTTGATATTCCCACTCACTGACCTGGAAGCAAATGATCGCCTCTGTGGAAGAAGATCCTGAGTGAGCCAGAAACACAACAGCAAACACATTTTCAATGCAGGATTGCAGTTCCTCAGTGGCTCTGTTGCCAGCGAAGGGACATTCAGGCAAAGACAAGTCAGCTGCCATAGTGAGATTGGTAGGTGAATGGCTCACCCAGCAGTGTATTGGCCTGTGGTTTGAAGACGTCAACATCCATTCAGCGCTGTTAACACCTCCCTTTTTGTAGTAATGCTGGCTAACAAAATAAAGACAGTGCTTCACTACCCCATTCGCTTAGATTATAATTTTAGAATGTGTGGTAGACGGTGCCACTTGTCTAATACAATTACTGGTAAAAGCACCTTTTTTATACTTCATCCTAATGCTATAATTAGAAAATCTATTGTACCTGGATATTACTTAGTTATTAGTAAAAAAAAAAAAACTCCACGATGCATATTGTCACGTTTCTGTATCGCAACATTTTGTGTCACAAACATTCGTTACATCCCCATCTCAATTCTAATGCAGTGCCCTTGTGTACGTAGCTTACTTTTGCAAAAATGTCTGTTTAGCCAAGCCCACAAGTCCTAGAGCCGAGTACTGTGCTCACCTTGATTTAGATACACAGCAGGAAGACGGAGTGAGAATCCTAAAGGATCACTCTTGCTTGTTTTTGCCACAAATATCTAATTTTAACTCACAGCTGTTTTTCATGTACACCATCCTCTGCCAGTGTGCAGTAGAGGATATCCTTGGTGAATGCACCAGTTTCCCTCCGTCACTGCAACAAAAACCCAGCAAAACACTGGAAGGTGCGGGGCTAAACACTGGGCACCGGCGTTTATTATGTTGATCACAGAAGGGCTTGTAGTCATAGAAATGTCAAGCACATTTGCCCCTAATTTGAAGGGTAAATTGGTGAGTGTGTTTTGAGTCTGATTGTGGAGAAGCGTATTGTAAAAGTCTGGAATGTGAAGCATGTAAAGCCAGACCAACGTTGATGCTTTGTGTAGCCTAGTATCACCAGGGGAGACCTTTTCACTGACGATGACAATGAGAAGGTCATCTTGTGAAATTCTGCGGTGATTGTGGGTTGGTATATTTTGTCGCAGTGTCTGCTGCCTATTTCATTACGAAGCTCTTCTTTAAAAAAAAAAAATCCTTTTAATACTTCTATCACAAACTAAGTATTGATCTATAATTCTTGTGTGATCCAGCTGTCACTGCTTGGCAGCGTGTATTTCCTCCGCAGCTGATTAGGCAACTTAAAAGTTTCACATTATGGCGAGGTTGGGAGACTTATTAAGGCGTTTTGCCGACGCTTTTATCCAAAGCCGAAAGGAGAGATGGAAGGAGGGAAATGTACTTTGTGCCTTTTATTAAAAGATAATCAATAGAATTGCTGTGTTCTGGCAAATCCTAAATCTTCACAGGTGATAGACAGAGCCTTGCCATTTATCTGTTTGACACAGTAATGAGGATGAAGCTCAGACAGTGTTGTCAGTCGTCCTTTCATCTGAACGAGTGATGGCTGTTAGGGTATTCTTTTCTGGGGATGCAGCTTGTCTGTCTGGCAAATCCCAAAACATGCACAAACCCATCTGCTAATGCTCTTTGTTTTTAGGGGCACAGTTTTTAGTGTCGCAGGAGATATCCCCCCACTCACCATACCAGCTTAGACTACAGTTCCCTTCCCCCACAGAACTGTAGTCAGAGGAATCACCACAACCGTTATCTGCCACCCCTTTGTCTCAACAGTGGTGTATGGCTTGCGTATACCTCCAGTTAACAGTTGTTTAAGGACTTCAAAGGTTGAGGATCTTAGGAGCTGTAAGCAGGGATGTACTCTTGATGGCCCCACTGATTGTGACCCTCTGGTTTAGCAAGTTGCTGGCATTGGTGACGGATGAAACACACAGCAATTGATAGTTTCTCAACATTGCATCTCATTGCATCAAAATGAAAATGCGATTTTCAGTCATCTGGATCTCTTCCATTTCACATCTTATCTCGGTGCTAATTTCACAGATCCATTGGTGCGCCCAGTGCATCAAAAAACCACAATAGATGATAACTAGCAACCACAGTTAAAAAACAGAGATTGTGACAATAATTTGTAGTTGGTAGTAGTACATTTTGCCTCGCAATTCAGACAGAATATGAGGCAATAGTTATTTAAAAACCACCATAATGGGTTAATATTCATGTTGAATACCTAACTATTGGCCATAGATGCTAGTAAATGGTTATTAGACCTATAGAAAGGTCAAAGACATTGTGTCGACCCACTAAATTTGCAGCATCTGCTGCACACACTGCCCAGACAGAGGCAGAAATTACGGCCTTTGCACACAGCAGTGCCCTAGAGAAAATATTGGCAGGAATAAAGGTGTTGCCAGGCTGAACAACACAAGCGGCTACTCAACATGATCTAAATCAACAACCCATACCTACAGGTTATTCAAATTTACACATCGGCAATCTGTTATCAGTACTCAGCAAGAATAGTTGGAACAGGCAGAAATCAAACAAAAATCATAGCCAGCAGATTTATTGTAGTAAATATAGTGCACTTTTAAATAACGGTTATGACCTTGATGTAGATATCTATGACATGAGTATAGCTTATGGTTTGGAATCCTTAAAATGGACAGACACTCCGGACCCCCTTATATGGACATGCAGTTACTGAATAGGGACCAGGGCGCAGAGGGTGATTTTCATTTCCCCACATGTACTTGCAGTAACAGCAGAAGTGCTACTACCAAAGAGCAAATAAAACATTAGGTTATCTTTGTGAAACCTGTAGGCCTTGATGTGTTACTCAGAATTGTCTTAACATACCAGGAAGGGAGAAAACTGTGATAAAGGTGAAGAGGGAAAACCTCTATTTCAGTCTCCCCATCGTCTTGGGACACTGAAGCCTATATGGCCAAAACAGTGCCAGTGCTTAATAACTTTAGATTAAGGTACAGCTCACTAAACTCTTCAGCCATATTAGCTCACACACTAAAGCACAACACTGTTGATGTTCCTTGTCAAATGAAATGCTGAACATAACTTATCGTGCAACGTCCACAGGCCTGAAGCACCGGCTAGTAAAACACGGCAGGTCTCACACCAACTATAATGTCAGCCATTATTTGGGTTGATATGTGCTGGCATCCTTCTCAGGGTGCTACATTAACAAAGTCCTATAGCACGCAGCCACCTGAGCCTTTCTTTGATGGGGTCAGACAGGTCAGCACTAGCCTCTGCAGTCATCCTCTGGATCCTGCAATCAATTCTGCACCAAATACAAAATGACTGGGTGGTAAGACCATAACTGGTGTGTCTATTTTTGTTTTCAGTGGGATGGGTTCAATATCCCCCCATTGTTCACAGCTGTAATATGTTGCTTAATAAGCCATGCTTTGGCCTATTGATACTATTACTTCTGCTACGAGTACTGATACTAATAATACGGTATAGGTATACTGATGTACATTTCAGCAATGCAATTATTATAGTGTCCGTAGAAAATTGCACACTTTCTGCAATACAGATATTAGCCCTGGCTGCAGAACTTTAGGACTAATATCATTATGCCTATTCAATAGAGCATATGATTTTTCCAGTTGCTGCATCTTCTACAGATTAATTATGAATTAGACTAAATTAATCTTGGCTAGATCAGCCAAACTCCTGTGGCTGCAGAATGTTTAACTGGCCCGTTGCTTCATATTGCATTTTATGCCACTACTTGGCACAAAGCTGCTCAAGACAACTCAAGCTGCTTTCATTATCATTGAAAGACCCTTTCCAGCTGTTTCTTATTCAGGGTTTCTAGGGTTACAGATCAAATTCAGAAAAAGACTCTTCGGCTAAAGACAGTTGTCCATAGTCCACTGTTCGGTCTACTTAATGAAGACGGGAGAAAAGGGTTGTTTCACTCATCAAGAAAGAGACCGAACACCCATACTAAATACTGCATCTCGCCACATTTAACATTTGAAAGAGGATGCAACAAAAACTAGCTGTGCTGATGTCAAATTTCCCTCTGGCCTAATAGAATCCTAAACGTACCTGATCACACGTGGGAGCAGAAAGTGTGTCGTGAAAACAAGAGATGGGACATTTGGTTCTTTCACACACACAAGAGGGATGTGACTTGATGTCAGTGCACTCTTTCAGTGGTAACCCCACTCCATACCTGTCATTATCTCGAGTCTGGAGTGTTCAGATTACAGGGTTTTATGTTGGAGCTTGTAACTAGTTGGCCCAGTGCATTCTTGCCTTTCACCAGTTAGGTTAGATGACAGGAATGCGTATGCAAGACCCTATGCAACATAAAGAGTCAAAATCAGAATAGGAGAATTGGATCATATCAAGTCAAGTGTATGTCTTTATTTTCTCTGAACATTTGCGTTTGTGCTGGGTTAGGCAACCAACTGGTTTCCTGCACCCTCAGATTAGTCTGGTGTATTTCAGTGTTGTGTGTTACATGAAGCTCATGAATACTGGAATGTGTGGCCAGGTGTTTCACACACTCAGTAAGTTCTGCCCTGTATTGAAAGTCCATAAGTCAGATTTTGGCTGTAGGGCAAGACTTTCATTTCCTCAAATGATGGAAACCCCTTAACATTTTTGTCCTTGGGGATCTAAAGAAGAAGAAGAGCAGGTGGGGGTTTGGACATATTTGCCCTGCTCCTGTTCCAACAGGCCCAAGTATTTGTCAAATGTAAGCTGGGCTTTTAAGTGGTCTGTAATAATAAAGGACCTTAAATCTACCTGTCACATACTTCGGGGATGACCAAATCCCACAGCGCATTGACTGGAAATGTGAATAATTTACATATATGAGCCCCCACTTGTTTCAGATATCAATGACACTTGTGGACCACAGTGGTTCTGCCATAGATCAGAATCGGTGACATTTATTTTCCAATATTATCGCTGATACAGAACAATAACATCTGTCTTGCTCTCACTCTAAGGGTGTTACAGTCCTAGATCAGACAGGCAATTGGGTGAGTTGAGCCATGTTTTAACACTGAACTCTTTAACAAATCCGCTGAATTTTGAATAAGATTGTGTTTCACCTCAAGGCCTCTGAATTAGAAGGGAAAAGAAAAGTCTTAGATAGTATAATGTGGAATAATACTTTAATAACAGTCTTTATAGGAACTATGCCTTGTTCCTTATAGGTCCATGGTAGTAACTACAAAATTAATGTGCTGTGCCCCAATATAGTCTGGAGATGTGAAACATATAGTATGAGGTGGATATTTGCCAATCTAAGGCTTGTTTAGAAGGAGCGTAATGCTTTTTTTGTTTTTTAGAGCCATGTACTGACTACAACCTCACTAAGTGGTGCTAGACCTGGTGAATGTGAAATGTACTATGCCTTTAACTATTCTTCTTTGAGATCTGTGAGCGGGTGGCTGGAATCTACTGTGGTTATGCATTTCATTATGGGGTTTTAATGGATTTCTTGTCTGCAAGTTCGGCTGTTATGCGCTTGTGCAGCCCTTTGAAAATGAGAGGTGACCCAATTACCTAGGTCGTCACTCTGTCACATTGCTATGTTGCCGACAGCATTTTCCAATCTAATTGTTTATTTCCATGTATTTATTGATTTATTTGTGTAAAGAATAGTGTGAAATGAAGGAGGATAGTTGAGGTGATAACGATACTAAGCTTTGAATATGGGTTAGTCTGTATTTCTAGAAGAGCGCACCGTGTGCTCCAGAGGATTTGGTGCCCTGGAACATCTCTCCCAACCCTGACATTTCTTCCTCATGTATTAATAAAGAGCTGGTGATGGAGCCAGTGCACCAGTAGCATTGCAGCTTTAGAAAAATGCAGTGAAACCTAATTTATCCATGTGCATGTCGAATCACGTTAGTTTTAACTATGAAAGTGTTCAGATAACTGAAATATACAATGACGTGTACGGGTGTTTCAAACCTGTACGTACCAAAATGCCCAGTATTGTCTAATTTGTTTGTTGATTGTATGTTTCTCTTTTGCAACTATAAAGAAACTTGTTGCTGCCATTTTTATGTCAGTACTTGATTACGGCAGTGTTTGATATTCTCATGCCTCCTCCCAATGGCTTCCTGCTTTATTACTCACTGTAAAGCTGACTGTTCTGCCCTGTCTACTTGTAGACTTATTCATTAGGACATTTTAATCTTTAAGGCTACTCTGGATCTGCTTATTTACTATTGGTGCTCTCCAAAAAATAAGTGGAATTGTTTTGGTTATCTGTCCCTGAGGTCAGAACTGAATTAGGCAAAAGTAGCCCACTCCGTCTTCTGGAACCCACTGCAAAATTATTTAAAGTAGGAAGAGCCGGTCTCTGTCAAAAGTTAAAACTGATCATAAAGGATCGTGTGGCAGATTCAATAAGGATCGTGTGGCAGATTTAGGAGCTTATCTTTGCTTTATTTAGTCGAGATAAAAAATAAATAAAAAATGACCCAGTGAACCTGCTGATTAGATATTGGCGGAGTGGGCAGATAGTTTTACTTTGTTCTCTTTTTTTAAGGGATTTTGACCTGCAATGTATTAAACCTGTATAAATAGCATAAACTTCATCCATAAACATTGAGATATTCTTGTAGGGCTATATTTCAATGCATTTGCAGTTCTCTTAACGCCTGTAGGCGTCACAGAGTGGTGGTCAGACTTTCTCCTTTGCACACATGAACATTTGTAAATCTACAGGGAATAAAGGATATTGTACGGGAAAGGGCACAAACGCAAGCCTGGAAGCACCCAGCACCCTTTGGTGTAATGTCTGCTAGCATTTTGTAAGCCTGTTAGTGTCTTTCAATGAAACCATACGTTTATGTAAATGAGTGCAGTGGCATTTGCATCGTCATTTTCTCCCTCTGCACTTTCTTTTCTTTTCTTCGTCTCCCGTCAAACCTGAGTGGATAAAATGGGCAATAAACTGCAGGGTTATTTGAAAATGAAATGGACTTGATTCCACATCAAACATCGTGCACGGTAGTACCTGTGGGGGGTGATGAGTGAGCAGAATGAAGAGGGGAAGGAGAGCAACGTAAGACAGAAAAAACGGGGTCAGCTCCTGTTTATGTAACGCCCCTCTTCACAGTAAGCTTGAGTGCATGCAGCAGCAGAGTGCTGGGCTCCCACTCATCTGCGTCGACTATACACGCAAAGTTTCAGTTTTAAGTTTAGAAGATTGTGATTTAAACTGATATAATACTGCAGACTCGTATACATACAGTCAGATGTCTGGCATTGTTCATCAGTGAACAAATAAACAGTGTCATAAAAAGTCGAAGGCATATGATGCAGTAGGTCATGTAGGACAAATTAGTGAGTCTGGACCACAATGAATAAAATATGTTTATAAATTGTCTCGGGAACAAGTCTCAAGCTGTTCTACCGCAGATCCTCTTGATAAATGCTTGAGCTTGTTTTACAACTGATAATCTCTATCTTGGTTTTATTCTGTTTTATATTCAAATTGTTGGGATTAAATCATTTTTTATCAATGCACATAGGGCTCTTACAAACAATTCTAACCTTACATAAGACTATTTTTGAGTGTTACACAAGAGCAAGAGAAAGAGCACCATGGACCACACACAAGAAAACAGCAATATTTAGTGGCCATTGATTTGATCAAGGACCATTTCAAAGCTTGGGTGCCTCTCCATCTTTAGTTACTCTGAAACACAAGCCAATATTCAATTATAACAGTATACACAATGAAAAGTGTATACAAAATATTTTTGAAATGCATTGTCACCTGTATTTCTCTCTCTTTTTAGAGCTTTGTGGATCATACCAGCTGCTGGGCCATACTGTCTGAAGATCCAGTGATGATCAAAATGCCAGAAAAATCATTACGATCCTGCAGGTAGGGTAATATTTAGGCACAGTGTAATTTGATTTCTGACACATTTCTCTACTCACTACATGTTGTTATCTTCCTGTATTTATTTTGTGTTCCTTGTGAGCTTAACTAAGCCGTTTCTCCTCTCCTGCTCAGCTTCTGAATCATGGGAAATGTCGAGAGCCAGAGCGGGAACCATGCCCTCTATCGTAATGAACATGGCCATTTGTCACGCAAGCACATGTCTCGTTCTCTTCGCATCTCCAACAAGCAGTCCAGGCGCTCTCGACATGCTTCATCGGGGAAAATAGAGCACAGAAATTCGGAGACAAGCACGCGTTCAAGCAGCACCCCCAGCATCCCACAATCGCTAGCTGACAACGGCCTGGAGCCCTTCAACGAGACGAATGTCCTCTCTGATTTTGGCAGCCCCATATGGGTGGACCGTGTGGCCATGAACCTGCGGCCCGTGTCCTTCCACAATGACCTGGCCAACCCCTCGGTGCACATGGATACCGTGCATACAACTCTACCCGGCCCCGCTGCCCAGGAAGTGCAGGACAGAGGAGTGTACACAGGTGAGGTAACCTACCTCCAGAAGACGAGGGACGGTCCCAGGGAGACGGTCAGCTTCAAGAAGAAGAGGTCCAAGTCCGCAGACATGTGGCGAGAGGACAGCCTGGAGTTCTCCTTGTCTGACCTCAGCCAAGAGCACCTGACCAGCACAGAGGAGATCATAGATGCGGCCAATGAGAGGGACTTTACTGACTGCGACGGCCACTTGCAGTCCAGCCCCCAGGGACTGGAGGTGCTGGACTCCGCTGACAGGGCTAACTCCCTGGACGAGCTATACATCCAGAAGAGCCCTGCCCGCAGGCAACCCCACAGCCGCTACGCCAAGTGGCACGATGCCAGCAGGGTTATCAGGGAGGGTGAGGACGATAAGATGCTCTCCCCGTCAGAGGAGGATGGGAACACCTATGTTGCGTACACCCTTCCCTGCCGACGCTCCCATTGCCTGTCTGAAGGCCTGAGCAGTCACCAGGCTGCCATGTGTGCCAGTATGCAGGGCAGGAGGGCACAGACTATACAGGTAGGAAGCACAGTCATTTCACATTCTACTTATATTTCACACAACTAGCTTGGCTGTAATTAGTTTCTGTGAAATGTGGCATATTTCCTCCTGTGTGTTCATGAATATGTAAACGGTGTATACGCGCCTGTTTGATATTCTCCAAGTCAGCCGGGACCTGAAATGCTCGAGCTGTGTTACAGTTCTTTCCTGGTCTTAGCAGCAACTACTGAATTTTATTGGATGGAGTGAAAAGCTGCACAGAATCTTAATGTAGTCTTGCTGCATCACCTTCAATAAGATGATCTCCAAAGACGCCTCTCCTCATTCATTTCCCCCCCCACTGTGTCTGAGCTTTTCCTCTGCTGCATTCACCAGCCAGATAATAAGCTCTGGAAACAAATTCAGTTTAAAAAGAATGCATGCCTGTTTGTGCCAGGGGAGCAATGTGGTGTGTCCTGGTGGATCTGTTGTTTTCCTTGTGAGGGAGTCTGCGATGACAGGGGAGAGATTCAAGTCATTCCCTGTTTGAAACGCCTCAACCTTTTGTCATGATAATGAGGGTAGGCCTGTGGAAGAGTGTAACAGTAAAACGTGTGTGGTGGCCCCGTCACTGTGAGGCACCCTGTGGAAGAATGGAGCTCTGGAGCGCATGATTTGGTCACGTGACCAGATGGAGATACCGAGTTCGGTGTTAACCCCCTTCATCTCCCAGGAGCCTTTGGCCATGTGGGTTGGAGAGGGCAGACCCTGCGGTGCCACAGGAAGGGCAGGCTATACTCACGTAACAGCAGAAGATTTGCTGTGAGTAATTCACTTTAAGCAGAACCTCAGGATTAGGCAAACCCATGGACCCTCTGTGTAGGCCACAGTAGTTGGTCTTCAAAACGTGTTCGCTTCGGAAGCACGGCTCCATCCTGTATATCTACAGAGACGGTGTTGTCTTCGCTCGAGCTAGGAGTGTCGTTTGTAGAAATGTCTGTTTATGTTGCAATGAAGATGCCG
>OMOT01042647.1:0-11629 GCA_900312575.1 Acanthochaenus luetkenii | reverse complement strand
TCCGTCCCACAGGCGTCACAATGTAGTTACGTTAATTGCATCACTCTCATACCGAAGACATTCAAAGTCCTTCAGCCGCTCTCTGAAAACGGTTAACCTTCTTCTCTGCTGGTGAAGCCACATCATGACCATCAACTGTTTCCGCTGCCACAGCGACTAACGTTATATCAGTAAAGTTACTAAAATATGCCGTAATCGTTCAATTAATCTTGTTAGCTTGCTAGCATTAGCTAGCCGCGAAAGGGAGTGATTGAAGGCTAATCTCAACCAATCTAGAATCAGCATTAAAAGGTAAACCTCAAACTCACGTTTGATTGGTTAGAATGGTCACCGTCACAAGGCATACTAGCGAATGTAGAGAAAGGGACGTTCAAGTGAAGAAGAAGAAAACGGAAAGAACGGTCATACCAGAGCGAATTTAGAGAAAGGGACGTTCAAGTGAAGAAGAAAAAAACGGAGAAAAAATGGTCGCACCAGAACAATTATTTCCACTCGCACAGGTGCGACCAATTATATTTTGAGGTCGCATAGACTAAATTTTGGTCGCATATGCGACCAAAACGGTCGCAATTTCGAGCCCTGCATATATATATATATATATATGGTATATATAATTTCATTGAGATGGCTAAACCAACCCATCAATCACAGAAAATATACATTAGAAACGTTGTAAGCTATTAAAGAGGGTCCATTAATACCCCCTAGTTTTGTCCAAAGTACTGTAGTCAAAACAGACAAACCAGCCAAACCATCCTGAGAGGAAGCTCCAATGTCGATACCAGTATCGGAGGTGTTTCCGATACCAGTGTCTTTATCGGAACAACTCTAGTTATCTTACTTTGGAACAAAACTCGTATTCTCTTATTTCACCTTTTCCCTCAGGGTTTTGTAGCGGCCGTTGCCCCTTTTAACTTCACTGCTATTGGTGGAAATCTGGCAGGTACCCCAGCTCTGATGGTAAGTGCAAGAACTGTGGATTATTGTGTCTCCGTCAACAGAATACTAAATATGAAACATATCTTCCTAATGTTTAGTTGCACCCTCTTTTGAACAATCCATGCTTCAGTTGTCACATCCTGCTTTAACGTGGCTCTACTCCCTTCATCTACACCCCCCATCATTTCTTGGTTCCTGTTTTGTATTTTTTTTTATTCATGGTTCTGCTCCTGTTTTTCAGGGTAATGTAGTTCTATGGAAGCCTAGCGACACTGCCATATCTGCTAGCTACGCTGTCTACAAAGTGCTGAGGGAGTGTGGCCTGCCCCCCAACATCATCCAGTTTGTGCCAGCTGATGGACCCGTGTTCGGAGACTCTGTCACCTCCTCTGAGCACTTAGCAGGCATCAACTTCACTGGCAGTGTCCCGTGAGAACACATTTCTTCATTATAAGTTCCATTCCAAGCTGAGCTATTTGAAAATTGTGACACCGACTGTGTCATGAATCTAAAAATGCACTAATTGAATAGTATAATGTTTTTTTGCTATTGTAAGTAAAAACAAGAGGGTTGTCCCTATGTTCTTTGATTTTGTTAATTATTAATTATTTATTAGATAATTCAGCACCTAGGTTGAGCCACAAAGTAGAATGTATTATTTATTAACGTATAACTTGTATATCCACCTGAATTTTTACACACACAATCACAATTCCTGTAACATTGGACTGTTAGTCTTGTATCATTTATAAATGGTATCATATCCATGTTTTGATTTGATGTCTTTTCTTTAGGACCTTCAAGCGTCTGTGGAAACAGGTAGCCCAGAACCTGGACATCTACAGGAACTTCCCTCGGGTGGCAGGAGGTGAGCAGCACCAGTAGCCTCTGCAGCATGACGCAACAACCTGTTATGACAGATTCTCAAGACGGGGCATGTCGAGATAAAGGAATACATGCGCAATTGATCTTGATCCTAGAAAGTATTACAACATTTCAACCAAATATACAGTAGGTCTTTGTCAGCCAAAATTATTGCTATTGCATGACAAAGGTCCACATCTGGTTGAAACATTGCACCATTAAATCCTTCAGTGTCTGGGTTTGCTTTTTCCTTTGTTAAGACATGCTTGCTGCACAAAGATAGCTCCCTTTTTTTGTGTTAAGTATTGACATCAGTTTTTACCTTGTACCTGAAATAAAGTGCTATTAGGGATTAGGGTTTCTCATTAAACATGGCTTCTCACATTTTTCAGAGTGCGGTGGGAAGAACTTCCACTTTGTTCACAAGTCTGCAGATGTTCAGAGTGTGGTGACTGGGACCATTCGTGCAGCATTTGAGTACGGAGGCCAGAAGTGCTCGGCCTGCTCCAGGATGTATGTACCAGACACCATGTGGCCGCAGATTAAACAGGAACTCCTGGCCATCCACAAAAAGATCAAAGTGGGAGATGTAAGTAGAGAGTGCACTGCCCTTGAGCCAGAAAACAGAGAAGTTAATGAAAGGGATACCTTGCTTTCGAAGTACCTCTCACACTATGAAAAAAGTTTGTTTGTTGTCCTTCAGTTACTGCTAAGAGTAAGCTAATGAGTGTGACTAGCGGTACCATATGATTTTGATGAGGAAAGCTAACATTGCAAACAAGCCTTATTGAAGTTGACTGTTACTGGCCTATTAAGACACGTGCTTGGTGAAGAAAAATATCTTCAGATGCAACATTATCATGGTATTTCTTTAAGAAAGTCTGCTATACATTCTGAGATTATCTGTGTGATAGGTAAAAAGAGAAAGAGTTGTAATAAAAACATGTTCTCTAATGTGGTTTAGGTTCTTAAGTTATTTGATGATCTTCCTGTCTTTTTCATCAGCCCGTGGAAGACTTCAGCACCTATTTCTCAGCTGTGATAGATGACAAGGTACAGTATTCACCGTATCATTTATAGTTGCCAGCTATTACTTCCAGTTAAGGTTATTGTCTGTCTTCTTCTTTCCTTTTCCTTTATCATTTGAATATATATTGATATATTGAATATCATGAATAGTTTATTATTGTTATTAATGAAACATAATGGATTTAAAGTGACTGTAAACCCATCCTTTACTCCTGTAGGCCTTTAGTCGTATAAAGAAGTGGCTTGATCATGCCAAGTCTTCCCCTAAGTTGACTGTCATCGCTGGGGGCAACTGTGATGACAAGAAAGGCTATTTTGTGGAGCCTACCATCATTGAGACCAAAGACCCACAGGATGCTATCATGAATGAGGTAGAAATTCAGATTTTCCTAGAATTAGTGGTTGCAGTGGATGGGGTGGGAATCATCTAAGTGCTGTAACTTGATATCAGTTTCAGAAACGGTTGTGGCTTAAAAAAGCTTTTATGTTGGCTACGTATGTTCAAGTTCATTTATTTATATAGCCCTTTATCACAAGCATGTCTGTCAAATATATAGCAATAGCATAGCAATAAGCCCAGATGACTATTTTCTTTGTCTTTACATCGGCAATATTGCTGCACTGGGCCATTACTACTGAATGAATGTAGATGCAAACATTGAGGGTATTGGTTAACAAGGCATTGTGTCTTCTTAGACTCTGGATAAATGCATGGATTACCTACATAAGCATGTCAAATCTGGCTCGCTAAAACACCCACTGGTGTTTGGATAACTAAGCTGGCTCAAACTGATGTTTCATGCTCTGGTTCACAAACCGAGACCATAGCCCGTTCACATTATGTATGTGATCATGACTATAGCCCGTTCACATTATGTATGTGATTATGACTATAGCCCGTTCACATTATGTATGTGATCATTACTATAGCCTGTTCACATTATGTATGTGATTATGACTATAGCCCGTTCACATTATGTATGTGATTATGACTATAGCCCGTTCACATTATGTATGTGATTATGACTATAGCCCGTTCACATTATGTATGTGATTATATGGCTATAGCCCGTTCACATTATGTATGTGATTATGACTATAGCCCGTTCACATTATGTATGTGATTATGACTATAGCCCGTTCACATTATGTATGTGATTATGACTATAGCCCGTTCACATTATGTATGTGATTATGACTATGTCGGTCATCGCAAATGTCTCCTGTTGCCTCTATTTTCTCCATAAATGAAAATGAAACAGAGTATTTGTTGTATCCAATAGGATATTTATTTAAATATTGGTGCACCTGGGGGTATTTCACAAAGCAGGATTAGAAAGATAACTGAAAAATATTGTGCTTTATCCCAGTGATACTGATTTGAATATGTAAAATAAAACTTGAATATTAGGTTTAGGAATATGATTCAGTCATGCATGTTGATGATTGCTAATAATAAACAACATTTCAGAAGATGTTTCATGGCACTTTAAACTTAGCTGGCTAACTCACTAATCCTGCTTTGTGAAATACCCCCAGATAACAAGTTTAAAAAGCATTGTACATCATCAAGGGATTATTCAGCCATAATAGGTCTTCTTCAGGTTATGAAAAACCTCAAGGACTCTGTCTTTGTTTCATTTTTGTTATTCCCTGGTCCTTAGAGTTTCCTTTAGTGTCCACTTTGTTACATCTTGTTTGTTTTCTCCAGGAAATATTTGGGCCTGTTCTGTGTGTATATGTTTACCCTGAGAACAACTACAAAGAGGTGCTGCACCTCATAGACAACACGTCGCCATATGCCCTGACAGGGGCAGTGTTTGCTCAGGACAAGTAAGATGTGTTTATCAACCCATTTGGTAATTTATTATGAATAGTTAGACATATTTGTGGTCTATAGAATCGCCTTATTTGCTTTCTATTCTCTCTCTCTATATGCCTACTATGATGTTTCCCACCATGATCGATATTTTTTATTTTCTCCTGTGTTTTCCCATTATGATGTTTGATAGTAATGTGTTTCAAAGACTTTCAAAGATAATACATTAATAAGAGTGTAATTTTTTCCAGGAATGTTATTGATGAGGCAGCCAGGGCCTTGAGAAACGCTGCAGGGAACTACTATGTAAATGACAAATGCACTGGCTCCATTGTTGCTCAGCAGCCATTTGGTGGCGCCAGAGCCTCTGGTAAGGATGCTTACTTGCTCTTCCATTGATTAGGGAACCATACATTTTAGAACCTGTCACTCAAAATAAGGACATGTAAGCAGAAAGAGCATTGCTGTTTTCTCCAGAGTTATACTTCAGTTCTGTGACTGTAGAGTTGTCTTTATCTCTGTGGTCTTCTTTAGCTTAATACCTGGAGCATGGAGCACTGCCAGGCTGGGGCGCTGTAGAGAAGGGAATAGGGGTACTGCCTACCCAGGCTCCAAGCTGGGGGAGGGCCCCTAAAGTGTCCCAAATAGAATGCCGTTAGTGGTCTTCAAGTGTATATTTATACATATTCTATACTTTTATTTCACACTGCTCTGGTTTTGAAATGGAGTTTGGTTGATATAAATCTTTCTCATAACAGGTTTTTCCTGTGCAGACTGATAGAAAATTGCCCTCCCTAGACAGATTCTGAACAGCGGTCTATTGATGAAAGTATGATTATGGCAGCCGAGTAAAGCTATCAAGGTGGTGCCCAAAACATATAATTTCAGTAAATGAACTTGTGGAGGTGTGTTTGAGTTGTGGATGGGTAGACATAGATGTGTGCTATAGATGGAATAATGGTGGTGTGGGGACGAGAGGAAAGTTGAGAGGGGGCTCAGAGTCACCTCTTGTGCATAGGGCCCATAATTCCTAGCTACGCCCATGCTGCCAGGAGTACACATTCAATTCCCAGTTAGGCTACCGATGACAAAAAAAAGCACATATTTGTGGTACTGTTAGGCGCGTTAGATAAAAGCACCCCCCAAAATGGTGAATTTAAGCGGCATGTTCTATCTGATTGGTTGTCAAAAACTCAACCGAACCTTCTTCTTTTCCAAGGAACCAATGACAAACCTGGTGGTCCACACTACGTTCTGAGATGGACATCGCCACAGGTAGTCAAGCAGACCTACGTCCCACTCAAAGAATGGAAGTACCCCTACATGGGTTGAGAAGGAATGTAGCCCTGTCCAGATCATCTCCTTGTCCGCATCAGATTTGAGTCATGCCCCCCTCCCTCTGAAGTAACCATGAACTGAATCTAGACAAAAAGAATGTAATTTTGGAAATGGAAACAGCACAACAGCGCCTCTTGGTGGCTCTATATATATGCAGAAACAACAGCTGGCACTGGCTTCTTGCCATCAAGAAGAGTGGTGCAACAGTTTTCCATCCATGGCTCCACAGACGATCAAAGTGGTGCAACCTACCATGGATTGTTGCCATGTGTATTTGAACTTGCATACCTGCGTAGTTTATCTTAGTTTTGCTTCTGGTACTTTCACAATTGAAATGCCTTGTGGTATAATCTCTCTTGTTACCCATCTATCATTAGAAGTCTGTCAAATCAAAGACATCAAGTCCATTTGTCAGTGGACTTTTCATTTAGGGATATTGATTCCCAAGTATAATTCGTTTATTAAAAAAAAGGTGTGTGAAAATATCCAACCACATTTAAATGTTATTTTAGGTAATAATTGTAGTAATAACCTAGAACATAGAAGCTATTACACTATGAGTATGTTATATCTCTAAGCACACTAAAATGATTTTATCTGTCCAACTAAAAGCCATTAATGTCTAATTGTGGTTCTTGTAACAATGAAAACCTGTCTAATTTTATTTTTGTTGCCAATACTTTTGAGGGATCTGTGTGTACAAGAGGAAACATTATGCAGAAATGGTTCTTTGTTGTGTCCCAATTGGAAATTCCTATTCCTCTGACTTTCTGTACTGAAAGAGTGATGCTTACATGACAGCAGACAACTAGATTAGATGGCAAACCAGGGTCAAAAAGTATTTGCAAATAATTCTTAGCATTTGTTTTAATCTTCTTGGGAGTACCAGATAAATGGGGGTTACTATCTGGACAATTCAGATTGTGTCAGGTAAATTGTCAATCACACCAAATTGATTTTGAATTGAATTGTACTGAGATCTTTCAGAACTTTCAGATTCTCAGCGTGTTCCTTGATGTGACAGTCTCCACCTATCCTGTACTCTAAGCAGATTAAAACAAATGTACAATTGTTTGCAAATACTATTTGATTCAAGTCTACTGTGAAAATGGCTTGGCGGCTGGGTGCCGATGACCTCACTCACTAAACCATGCTTTGCTGACTGATTCATGTTTATCTCATAATCCATACGCATAATCTACTGTCATTTCACGTGTGAAATGTGTAAACCGCATTTGCACTTTTAAAGTGCTGATTACGTCCACAGTGATTTAGCCTGTATCATAAAGATAAGCCTTTTGATCTGTTTCTAACTGTTAAGCGGAGTATATTTTCTGAAAAGTATTTTTGTATTTTAATCTTTTGCTGTCCTATAACAAATGCAACTGATTTACTGTCTTTAAAATGTGCCCGCATTAGTAACACACTGTAAATTGACTTAAGTAATTCATTTTGACAATATATATTAAATTATTATTATCAACATTTGTGTATGTTTTACTTCTTTTCTTCTCGCCGAGCCTATATGGTCAGCGATGTACTATTCATGTCATCAGAAGCTAGACTTCTGTCCGTTTGACACAAGTCTTATTGGGGACTGGTCTTGTGGCAACACCAAGCTGTCAAAGTACAAAGGAGGTTTATAACTACTTTACTGTCAGGATGTTGAGAGTGTGAAGGTACCTCCAGACTGTCTCTCTCTCACACACACACACACACTCACTCCATGTCACACTCTTGCCACATTGAAATCTCAGAGGAGTCACTAATGACACACACTCCATCTTAAAAACATGTTTTATTAGACAGAGACACACTACAGATGTGGTTTGTCAGGTGTTCATGTTTTTGGACCCAAACTTTGATTAATTTCTCGTGAACAAAGACTTCTTTGCCTCACCTTAATATGGGACTTAAACCAAGGGATGAGCTTTTCACTTTGGGGTGAATGAGGCCGCCTCAATGTGGTGAAATCCGAGAAATATTGAAGGAAAGTTTACAGATCCAGAAATATGCAGCTTATTTGCATTTGCACAAAAGAGTGGGGGTCTTTCTGGTCATTTTCTTTCATGTCTCTCGGCATAGCAGGTCCTTTCATTGTCATCTAAAGCAGGCTGGGGGCGCGTCCCTTCGCGGAATATTCAGATACATAAAAGAGATGGAATGCATTGTTACGCACAATGAACGGAACACAAAATGATACGTGGGCTTGCATGCGGCGTGCTTCAAATACCTCTCTCACCGTTTCAACTGATCATTTGAGAGAGATGCCCATTGTTGCCCTCGATAAACGGATCAGCACTAATTCAACGGTCGGATATCCAATCCAGTTTTAGTGTCATAATGAAGCCTCAATTTCTGTCCGCTGCCATATTCACATGGAAATGTTAAGCTGCTTATTACCATATGGCCATAATTACAAGCAATAAAGTGTAAAAAGCTGGGATGGGGAGAGTTGGAGGGAAATGGGACGCACACTTCCAATTGACGGCTCTGAATGGATGCGAGTGTGAGAAAGCTCTGGTCATAGCTCGGGCTTCCCGGAGGAGGCTGTGGGTGTCTTTGTCCTCCCAGCAGCAGCTGGACCATTCACTGTGGACATGTTTACTCTCCTGCCACCACTCTCCCGCCTAAAATCTTGGATCCTCTGCACTTCATTTGGAGAAAACATGTGCTGTTTGGAGGGCGGTATAATAGCCTGGCCTGCACTCTTTAGAAACACTCCACGGCGTTAAAAAAGGTGCGGTATTAAGTTAACTATACGGTAGAATGTCTCTAGTTAGGTTAGGCCTACTTGCGTGTGCTGTTGACGGAGAGATGAGTGATGTGTTATACGAGTTACAGGAGAGATGGCGAGAATAAAAGACAAGGCCGTACAATTATTTATTTACTTCATGTACTGAATTCCATGAATGAAGAAACGTAGACTGCTGATCACTATAACATATTTTGCCAAGAGGTGCGTTCTCCTGTATTGGGAAAAATAAACTCCTCCTACTTTCAGAATAGTTTTAGAACAAATGTAGCTTTCAAAATGTAATCCGTTACAGATCACTGATTACCTTCACAAAAGTTACAAGCAATAACGTCATGTGATTGAATAGCAACACAAACACGGTATTGTAATCTGATTACATTCAGTCCCCCATTACGTTCCGTTTCTATGCATCCAAACTCCATGGGATGTGCACTCAATTAAACCGATGCAACGATGCACAGTGTGCAGTCCTGCAGATACGCTCTGTACATTTGGGTGTTTTAAAAGCAAGACGAGAGATTTATTTTTGATAGTGAAATCGTTTTTATTGCCATTTTTCAGGCATATCAATATCAGTTTGACCAGTTTATTCACATGCAACATAGCTATACTGGACCAATATAGGCCTACATTACTTTAAAATGAAATCCCAAACTGAAGTATAATTTAATTTATCCTTTATTGTCACACACATGCACAGAGCACCGCACACACTTAGTGAAATTATTCTCTGCATTTAACCCATCACGGATAGTATAGTCTATTAGGCCAACATATCGTAGCTTTTTTCAAAACAAAGGGAAAATGTATGGGCTAATGGAAGTAATAATTTCCTACAAGAAGAGAATAGGCTTACCTAATGGCTAATACCACTCTCTGGATTTCACACACACAGTCTATGAGTCTTATTTGTACAATATGTGTGCTCTTGCTTAGGGCCCCCAAAAGTCTAGGGCCGGCCCTGCCAGTGAGCACGACACTGGAGGCGCCATACTGTGAAGTGAGAGTTGGTTGGT
Source organism: Acanthochaenus luetkenii (assembly GCA_900312575.1). NCBI lineage: Eukaryota > Metazoa > Chordata > Actinopteri > Beryciformes > Stephanoberycidae > Acanthochaenus > Acanthochaenus luetkenii. The sequence continues at coordinate 1,866 of OMOT01042647.1, read as the reverse complement.
TTGTTGGTCGATAAAGTGGGTCATCAGTGGTTTCTGGCAGACTCTCTGTAATGGCTGCTCTGTATTTATACCCCCTCCCCACTGTAAACTGTGTGGGTCCCAGTATGACAGCGGGTTCCCACACTTGCGCTCCAATGGGGGACCGGCAGCAGCACCGCAATCACAAAGAAGCCTTCAATTACTTCATGCTAAATTGACTGTCTATTGCCTTTTGGACAATGGCCATGCCCCAGGGGAACAGGTGGAGTGTGCAGTGAAGGAGTGGGGAAAGTTGACTCTATCCCTCCTTGACATTCCTGGATGTGTTTTTGGCCCATTCATGTGAGAGGCTGTCGAGCCACATGGCGGGAAAATGCTGCGCACAATTAATGAATGGGAGCCCTCAAAGATGACTGGGGATCAAGGCGTTCCTAAGAATAGACGAGGCTGTGGCCATATGGAGCCATATAGTGCTCCAGTGTATAACGTTATTGATTACTGATTAGGGACGGTAAAAACAGATTGGCCAACAAAATAATTGGCCATGTAAAATGAACTATAATAGGATAGGCATTTAAAAAAAGGAATAATTTCTCTAAAATTACTAATCCTAATCATTCTAATTACAGCCTAGTAGGCTACATCATGAAGGGTTTTATAACAGGGATATATAGATTTCCGAGTTAATAGTGTTTATTAAGATCCTTTTCTAGATATGTGTAGTAGCCCAATACAGGGTTATTATCGTAAACGGAAATTGAAACTAAGACGTAAATAAGCAGTGAAGATTTTTTTCGTAAACTAAAACGAAATAAAGACCCTTAAAATAACTAAAAAACTCAACTGAAAGGATACAAATGATTTAAACATGGACATTCCAACAGTTCTCCAACAGTGTATGTTTGTGTATATGTAGCTACCCGAATACTTCTGACACATATTGGTATAATATTATACCTGGCCCTAACAAAAACAAAAACTACTGAAAAACTGAAACTAAATATATAAAAACTGAAACTAAACTAAAACTAGCTAACCAACTCTGAAAACTAACTAAAACTAAACTAAAATTAAATGTAAAAGTCTAAACTAAAATGACATAAAAACTATTATAACCTTGGCCTAGAAGCGACACACACACACACACACACACACACACACACACACACACACACACACACACACACACACACACACACACACAGCTTAAATCTTGAACTAAATTCATATGGGTCTACAATACATATGATCAAACTGATGTAAGTCAAATGGGGACCGTGCCTTTAAAGGGCAGAGGGCATCAATTAGGACTAGTGTTTTTTAGCTCTGAACATATCGTTGAACTCTGTGTGTATTGGTGGATGTTTGCCTTGTGATGATCACCGTGTTCCCACCTGGGTGAGCCTTTAGGTCTGTTCCCGCCACTTTCTCTTTTGTGAATTTCCCCGTCGCGTCTCTTGGGAATTAAATGGCTCTTTGCGGACTGTGACTAATGCGCCATTGAGTGCGGCACACGTCCATTGTCGCACCGCTCAAAGCGTGCTGTGGGAAAGTTGGGGCAACATGGCCGAAAGGATTAAAGGCTTTGGGAGACTGGAGCAGCAGCTGGGCCTCGTGCGCGGGAAAACCCTCTGTCAGCCTGGGAGGACAGAACAGAACAGAACAGAACAGTGCAGAACAGAACAGAACAGAGCAGAACAGAACAGAGCAGAACAGAGCAGAACAGAGCAGAGCAGCAAAGAACAGCAAAGAACAGAGCAGAACAGAACAGAGCAGAACAGAGCAGAAGAACAGAGCAGAACAGAACAGAGCAGAACAGAACAGAGCAGAACAGAACAGAGCAGAACAGAGCAGAGCACAACAGAACAGAACAGAGCAGAGCAGAAC
>OMOT01042623.1:0-11061 GCA_900312575.1 Acanthochaenus luetkenii | reverse complement strand
AAAAAAAAAAAAAAAGTGACTACTAATGCTACTATTCCTATTGAAGTGTTCATGCTACCTGTTCCTATTGAAGTGTTTAGCTGATGAAAGACTACGTTGTATAGTTGGTCGGACTAATGTTGACGAAAAATGTACTATTGTCGCTTTGGACAAAAGCGTCTGCTAAATGATGTAATGTAATGCATAACACCCTTAGGCGCACACACACATGTCCCAATCAAATTTGGACATCATAACCTGACTTATTTCTGTTACGTGTTGCTCTGAGCGTCTGTCCCATTTTGTTTAGTAAAAATAATAATAAACATGGATGTCACAAGATGTGGGATCAAGGCGCTGCCCATGCTGCTGGTTCAGTTACTCGCTCAAAGACACTTCACAGGAACCAAACATGTGACCTTCCCCTCCCGGGACGGTGTCTCTGACCACTGGGCTGCTCTTTAAATTAAAATAGGAAGTTGTGAGACAGTGTCAATATTAGCATTTTCACCTGATGGCTACTTGGACCAGGTGGGCAGCAGATGTGACAGACGGTTTGGGTTGCACCTACAGTACAAAACTGACTGATGGTCAGGTCAGGCAATGTGGTGCTGCCGTGGTCCAATTAACTTTTGTTAACATGTTTGTCAGTCCCATGACTCAGACTGAGGTGTTTTCCCTGTTGAATGAGCAACTCTGGAAATGGCACACATGAGGAAAGGATTAAACCCCTGTGTGCGAGTTGTTGTCATCCAACAGTTTATCCCTCGTGTCGTGACTGGATAAGTAAGCCAGACTGAAGATGACAAGTGGGGTGTGGGATGTGTGTGTGGCGGGGTTCGCATATACACTCATCATACACTATATTTTCTGCACAATGCATCACATATAACCACTACAAAGCCCAGCGTGTTAGATATTATTCCACCTGTTCACATTGCCGTTTGCTCACTGAGGGCTACAGACAACATTCCAACATAGAGGGGGATTCAGTGAACTCTGGTCTAGATTTAGTAGCTCGTGTCTCAAACAACCCTGACACACTGCACAGTCTCTCTCTGTGTATGTGTGTGTGTGTGTCCGCTGTCCTAGTAGCTCTTGCTTAAGGGGACAGATGTTGAATTAAACAGCTTCAAACAACCATTTATATTCATGTTCTCCATCTCCTATTTCTACCCCTCTCCATCCCAACCCTTTCACAATGAAAAACATGTTCATAGAGCTTTTGATGTCATCTAATGATCTCAGTCAAATTTCCTCTTGAGGGTGTGTAAACAGGAAACAAACAACACTACCCACAAAACCTAAGTTTGTGTCCAAGAAGTCCTTAAAAAGGAGTTTACTGCGAAAAAAAAATGAGGGAGGTTACAAACCTCTGTAAGACAGAATGCAATGTGATACAGATACCTACTGAGGTAATGTCAATCAAAAAAGAAAAGGCTATACTGGAGGGGGCAGAGGCTGAGAAAGAGAGTGAGGGATCAGTTTCTTTCCTAGCTGCTCACTTCTCTTATCAGCACTGCTAGGTCATGGAAAAAAACCAAATGTTCCTGCTGATACACAGAAATACGCTACTCATTCACAATGTACAATGCTATCACTCACTGTACACTTACAGGATGAAATCAAACAACCTTTTAGTGTACATTCTCACTCCGCGGTGCATACCACCGCTAGTACTACGACTACTACTCGTACTACTAGCCTGGCCGATAACCCAGTCAGAAGATATCTGGGATGTACCTCTAAGCCAAAGTTAAATGAGGAAAAGACACAAAAGGGAGGAGGGAAAGCGAGAAAGTGCATTAGGGTCAGAGGGGTGGATGAGGCCGGAGACTGTGGGCCTCAGAGAGCTCTTTGTTATGGACACGGGGAGAGAATGGCATTGTGGCATTGTGGTGTCCTTTTGTGAGAGGCTCTGGATGATCGGCGGTGTTGTGCCAGCCTACTACTGCTCTCATTTACCACTGCACAAGTGAGCAAACTGCCTTGTACAGGAAGACAATAGCCCACCAGTTTGCATTTCCTCATCCCTTGGTGACTCTGAAAATATTACAATAAAAAGACACCACAGCCATTCCTGGAGTGGCCTAATATGGCCGCCACAACAGAGCTCTAGTGGTACATCTTGTGGTCAGTCAAATGCAGCCACACTTCACCCATGGCCACAGAGCCAAGATATCTAACCCCAAACACGTGTTCCAGTCAAGCTGAGCAACAATATAGGCCATCTATAAAATATCACTTCTGTTGGATGACTTTTTCCCCCAGTGGTGGAGCTGGCTTGTACATGTGGTTGTCAGTTGTTTTCTCTGTATGAGAGACACCACCACTATAAGGACCCTGAGGGCAATAACTCTTCATCCAGAGCGCTTGAAGCAGCTGTTCTGTGGACTTTCACAGGAACCCAACGCTAATGGCACTTTCTTTTCAGCCCAGCAACCTGAGATGCCATTTAAACAGCCTCTCTTCTCAATAACTGCTCTTTAACTGGGCTCCGTCCATTCACAGCCCCCCTCACAGAGAGCTGTGCCCCGGAGCAAAAGGGATGGCACAGAGAGAAAAGCTAACTAGAAGAGGAAAAAAATACAGTGAGAAACACTGCCTCATCTTTTGGAGATAGTCCTCATATACTGTATGGTGGGTCCAACAAGGACGCCATGTGAAGCGGAGCTGAGTGAACAAAAAAGATACCAAGGATATTATGACTCCTCCAGCACTGTCCACAATGAGCATTAGCACTGAAGGCACAATATAAGAGCCAGGCACCAACAGTAGAGAAATTGGGCGGCACGGTGGGTCAGCGGGTAGCACTGTCACCTCACAGCAAGAAGGTTGTGGGTTCGAATCTCCACCCCACACTCCTGTGTGGAGTTTGCATGTTCTCCCCGTGTTCACGTGGGTTTCCGCCGGGTGCTCCGGTTTCCTCCCGCAGTCCAAAGACACGCAGGTCAGGTGAACTGAAGAGAACTCTAAATTGCCCATAGATGAATTTGTGTGCAGTATTGTATATGTAGTATGTATACGACGTAGTGTATATGAAGCAATGTAAAGCCCTTTGAGACATGCTTGTATAAAAAGGGCTGTATAAATAAACATGATTGACAGGCCGGGACATTTACAGTAGCTAGGTGAGGTCTGCCAAAGTATGTCAGACAGAAGCAATTAATGGCTGCACCCTCAGCGGGAACCTGAGGGAAGTGGGTAGGAATACAGAAAAAAAAGACGACGACGTTTCACTAAAGATATTATAATGACTAAAACTCCTCCGGCACCGTCGACAATGAGCATTAGCACTAAAGTCCCTGAATGGCAGAGGATGGCAGGAGCCATCATTACATCTCAGATACCAGTTCAAGGTTTCCTTTTCCATCTGCTGAACTGATGGAGCTCTAGAGAGGGGGGTGGGAATGAGGATGAGATGCTAACCCTGGGGAAAAATTTCAATTGGTAGATATTTTCCTCTATTGTTTATATCGCCATTGATGCAAAATAGCAGAACTGCTTAACGGACGTATTTTACATCATTTCTTTTTACAAAAATAATACAAATATGAATAGGCAATCAATTCATGTTTCGCCAGCATAAAAAAAATAAAGGCATGTAGCTTTGAGTTAAAAAAACCACATTTATTTTACAATTCAAATCGATCATTTGAATGATCCGATATAGATTCCTAAAATCCAGAGATCGATCTTTTAATATATGCCTTTTCCCGTTGATGCGTGTAGTCTCACATGGCCTTTGGTTGTTTGTGCAAAAAGGCCTGAGGCCACTTAACAGATTTCATTTCCGCCACGTTTGTTTACAAGCGCGATAACAAACGAGTATAAAGTCACAGAGAATATAGGCTGTCCATCTTACCTAAATAAATATGGAGAAATCTTGGAGCGTTTCAAGTTGCAGTAACGGTTATATACGGTAAACATTTAACATGCAATGTTACTAGAGTTACGGTAATACAGAGACATGTGTAGAGTAGACCGGGATACGGACTGAGAGAGAGTTAACGTGTTGTGCCAAGTTACTAAGTGTTTAAATAAAAGCCATTGTTCGGATAAAAACCTCCATCATCATTTTACAGTAACTATCTGCTGAGGGTGCAGCTAACTGCACAATCGAAACTGGTATAGATACTTCGATACTCACATACTACTCACTTGGTATCGATGCCTTCTGTAAACTATCAATTTCAACGTTATTTTTAATCCAAATTGCGGTTGCATCACTCGAGCATCATAGTTTACACTATGAGGTGGCCTTACAATCTCCAAGAAGTGAGAAAGCAGTCATGAAGGGGCTTTAGTTTCATGGACTGTACAGTTTACAATGTCCAGAGGTTCTACATGTTCCCAAAAAACCAAACTGATGTCCTGCACTATTTTCAAAGGCAATTCAGAGTCCGTTTCAATTTCTGATTGTTGGTTTAATTTGACTTGTTAATTAATATATGGTTGTTTGTCACTTTTGGTAGTTTCTCTTCTGATACACTGCTTTAGTGTGTTGGTCATGTTAAATAAAAAGCACATTAATGTACCTGTAACTACTAATTCTTAATGTAAACATTTTTAATAATGCACCAGGTTAGAGGGTTCCTTGTACAATTTACAGCATTAGTTATCTGATAATCTCTTTCCTATCCAAGCAAAATTGTAATTGTAACTGAAATATCCCGATATTGAAAATCGAATTGGGACCTCGTGAATCGGAGTCGAATTGATTCAGGAAATCAGTGGCATTTTGTATAGACAAATACTTCATCAAATTTACAGAACACCTACTATATAGTGCTATACTGTATATTGTTATCATGATATGAAATTACCCATATCATGATAGAAGATATCATCCATATCGCACAGCCCTAATCTCCACCCTCTCTTCAATCACTCTGTATGCTCACCTCCCTTGCAGCCTCCCGGTGGTTTTCAGCTAATCAGCCTGGTCACTATTTCCAAATTGCTCCCAGCTCAAATCCCTGAACATTTACGGAGTTGGCAGCCCTGTCTGCTGAAATTTGACGAGATGGACTAATTATCATAAACTTGTAAACTTAATTATAACAGTCTTTGAAATGAGTCTTGCATGTCCGTTGGGACACATTTAGATGCTAAACAAGCTTTGGCAAAATGATCTTGGACTTTGGATCCCCTTAAGAGAGACGATGCCAGATCTCTTCAAATTGATCCAACCCTGAATCCCACAGCCTCTTAAGAGCTTAGGGGAGTCAGATGCAGGGCACAGTTCATCAAAGCAAACTAATGAAAATGGAGTGTCATGCCAGGCTCTGGGTTATCATTGTACACAACTCAATTGAGAAGATCAATATCAACAGAGTAATAAGGATTACGGTGACCGCAAATGTAGAATTTCTGTACTCTCGGTATGCCAATGGCATCCAGCCTTTTAGAGACAGTGACCTCATGCTGAGCCAAGGAGACTTTTACTACCCTCCCAATAACAAACCAACAGAAATAAGAGTTTATGATGGGTGGCGTACGGCCCATGAATTCACATAAAACTGCAAGGAATTGGCAAAGAGAAGTGAAATCTGAGTGGGCCTTGGTGAGGTGTTCAGAATCTTCTGTAGACTGGAGCTCAGGGCCCCTGCTCAGGCTGAACAGTGCTATGAAAGGATGAGCACAACGTAAGAGCCTAGGTCAGAGTGCTGCCGCCATCAAACCCAGAGATTACACACTCCTCACACTGCAGCAACCGTAGAGACACATGGTATCGTGATAGAACATAGCAAGTCAATCATGTGCCATCCATCTACCAGCGTGCGTGCAACACACAAACAGAATACATCTATCAGAATGTGCAATGTCTTGACAGGAAAAGCATTGTTATTCACTTATGTCTGAAAAGCAACACCCTGGGATGAGGCTGATGCTGCTCTGCTTGGTCCATAATGTGTGTTTCTCCATCCGATTGGTTTCAGAGTTTGTCTTAAGGCAGAGATACTGCAGGGCTGTTGTAATCTTGATGAACATGATCTCTCGGATATGGAGAGCAGCTTCTAATCCGTCCTGCCACGAGGTCCTGGAGCCTGTCCCAACATTCGGACCCTGTGCGGAAATGCAGGGCTTCATTCATCCTGACCAGATCAATAACACCCACACGTCTACGGGCCAAATAACAATACAAGTCAATTTGGAACCCCGTGGTAAAGCCCCAAGGGTCCAAGCATACATATTTAATGGATACATTTGTTGACGTCCTTTGCCTTTCCTCCAGCTGTTCACGTATTATTCACCATTTATCAAACTAAATCCAATATCAGAATTCCAGAGAAATGAAATCATGCAGGTCATCAAATGTTTAGTCATGCAGGTCATCAAAATCTGAGAAATTAGCATTAGGTGTTACCCAAGACTCCATAGTTGATCCAGTAGTTTTTTCTTCTATGAAAGTAATTCACAAGGTGACACAGCAAGTCCTCACAAACATGGACAGTCAAAGACATTTTGGTGATGCAGATTTCTATTCCAGATTCAGATCAAGTACAGATTCTATATCGTTCCATGGCACATTCATGGCAATAACGTATAGGTATTTCTGAATATGTTGGAGGATTGTGGGAGTTCACAGCTACAGTGTGAAGGTTCATAGTGAAAGTTACATTGTCACAATATAATTTTTACCTTCTTAAATTAAGTAGATAATTCTCAATAAAGAAGCGTCTCACCCCTGATTTATCCCACAGATGACCGTGGGACCATCTGGATGTGGAGAGAGAAAGGTGATTGGCAGACTCTCCATACACTGTTGGGAACACTGGGCTGGGCTACAATAGTCCCCTGAAGAACAGACTCTTCACTATGCATGCGTCAGCCCTGCCTTAATGACTAAACCAGCCATATTTAATGTGCCAACTTGTTTCGCAAACTGGAATTAATTTGTGGCCTAATTATACGCAAAATAATTGGTTCCCCCTTGCCCCCCTCTCTGGGGACACTTGTAGGCCAATTGGTTGCCTCTCAGCTTGCTTGTGTCCTATACCGCATGCCAACCAGACGAAAATGAGGATGCCTAGCACTGTGCCAGGCTGGCAGCCACAACATCTCCCCCTCAGAGTCCCCGTCTGACAGAGGGAGCGGGCTCCAAGTCAGCCCGTCATCTGTTAAAGTTGCTGTTAAAATAGAGCTCGACACGCCTTCGACATGCTGCCATGCACACTGCCACACGCTAACGGCAGGATTTAGCTTTTGGGCCTGAATCAGGAACACGGGGTGGGATGGGCGAAGAGCACGTCATGAATGTCCTGTTCTTGCTCCAGGATTGAGAGCGATATGATTCAGGTGTGCCTGCATTGACAGCTCACATTAACAATTCAGGCAGGGATTTAATCAGCTCCACAAGTAGAAACACAGCACCGCCTGTTAGGGCCAGGAATCAATCAATCTTGAATATTTATATTGTTGGAAAGATCACCTCTCTCTGGACGCAAACAAGAGGATATCAATACAACGATGTAGTCATGTTGGAGGATCAGCGCTTGATATGGGCAGAGAACCACAAACCACAGAGCATGGGGCATGAGGGGGTCGGGATGTACTGCACACAGGGCATACGTCATTGTCTGGCACAAATATCCTCCCAGTATGCTAGTCTTGCACCAACAAACATCTGTGAACACACACATCATGATGGGAAGAGCAGAAAGGGCAGTTTCCCCTCAAGGGGTTACTTCTGATCTCCATAGCAAGGACCACTGCAGAGCAAGAATGAAAGAGAAAATTAAGTAATGTAATTGCAACTATCCTTGTAAACGCATGAACCCCTTGTACGGTACGTTACTGTGCAGCCGAGGGGCTCCAATATGCACCAGTATCAATAATTTAAAGCTGCAACACCAAGTCTCCTAGAAACACGCATGATCTCCAGCAGAAAAGGAAGACATTGCACAATCCAGAAGTGACTGACGAGCTTAACAAATACGATCCTGCACTTTCACCAAAATAGTAACGGCATCAGATTCAGTCAAATAGGGGAACTTCTTTGGTTCCACTGCTCCCCAAACTAGTACTTTTCAGTGAAGTTGTGCAGCTGATGATTAACATCTACATAGAAGATGAGTGCCAGCTTAGTGAAGTTCCCATAAACACATCTACAAACACTCCCTCACTCAGTTCATAACACACACTCTTGTTCCCATACCAAACCACAGTGTACGGGGAAATTACAGGCGGGGCATATTTCCTTTGCATCGACAATGACGTCACCATACAACAGCTTGAATGGAACTAGACACCGTGGTATTCCAGGCATGTTAGGCATGAGGCTTTGAACCGTTTCCAACTGTAACACAGGAACTCACTTAAAAAAAGACAAAAAAGATAGGTGTATGTTTAACACAGTAACAAACACTCATGTCTCATTCTGGCCAAGAGTTTGTCCGGTGATGGAATAGGAAGGAAGCAGACCACACCAACATGAGTCAACACTGTTGAAGAAATACTGACTCACTGCGTTTTGGTGAGGCAAGACAGGAAAGACACGTTAGATCACAGGAGGATGTAAATTCCTAAGCTTTAGGATTCACAATGAAACATTCTCAGCGGTATCGAGTAGACCTCGCCTGTGGCTGCATTTTCTTGATACCCCCTCGTACACACACACACTAGTTTAAAAAACAATACGAAAGCGCACATTGTCTCTCACTCAGTCTTCACACAAACTGCCCCTTTATTTCAAACAGGGCTGAATGAAAGAGCAGAGGCAAGAAGAATGAAATAGAGACAGGACGACAAAAGCAGAGATGACTGGGCATCTATTCAATAGACGATATGTTCCGGCACCCCGCCTTGCTGACTCCTCTCCAGCCCATTAGACAACACTCGGCCACATTCCCTTTTTGGCAATCGATGATGGTAGATTTGTAGAACAGAGTAAAGCAGGTAGCCATCGTTTAATCAGAGGAGGTCGTGATAGAAGACAGGATGGGTGGAAGGAAGCTAACGAAGGAGAGCCGGGTGGGGCTAAATCTGGGCTGAGGTACACTTTGGCAGAGTCTCTTTCTCGACGAGCCCCCAGATGATCCTGCATCAGTCAGCACACAAACAAAAACTGCAATTCAGCATCAGATAGAGCCATCTGAGTCCCAGCTGCCGTAGCCCACTGATCAGCATGCGTGGAATAGATTCCGAAGCAATCATCAATACAATCAATCAATTCTACAGTGATACTGACCTAACCATACCCCATCCAGGATCCTTCCCTGTAGGCAAAATTCCACTTCCCACCCCTCCTCCTACCTATAGGTCAAACATCTATCGAGTGCCTGACATACCATTTAGTGCACAGCAAGAGCTGCAGGCGTCTAAACATTCCCACAGAACAAAAGTAGCCATCGAACCTTTGAATCGCTCTGTGCTACAGACAGTGCTTACATTTCAAAGTCAGAGAAGTGGAGATGCATAGGGAACAATGAGATTCCTTTCCGTTTGCCCTTTTCCTGCTTGGGGCAACTCCCCTGATAGCATCCTTTTAAAACACGATGGGGACAGGTCGTTAGCCGTTACCTAGCAACAGGTGGTCTGAATGATACTGGCGTGGCTAGAAGGACCATTTGAGCATACTGTATGAAGAGGCTGAGAGGGGCAGAGAGGCAAAACCACTATTCTCCTTAATGGAATATCCTGGTTCTGAATAGAATAATACTGACCTGAGGGTTGGCATGAATACCAAGTACATGAATACCAACTGGTAGTTGAGGCTTGGTCATCGAAACGTAATGGCATCGCTTTTGAATGCAGACCCAGCACGAGGGAGTCTGTACTAGGAGCAGCGTCCCAATGTTGTATGTTGAGATTTTACATTTTTCGTATGATTGACCATGTCAGGTTCATTGATCAATCATGAACGAAATGCAAAGAATTCTGGGATAACGTATCTTTTGACATGTTTTTTTCTACATAATTACCTTAAGTCTGGGCACTGTCTTTTCTTCCTCACAAGCCACAGCACAAGAGGGAACATGCATTTGAATAAAAAAATCAGCCTGTTCATTCCCCTCTCTCTCTCTCTCGCTCCATTACTGCCATGGAGAAATTACAGGGTGCCATTAACTGGCGCTTCCACTGCGAGCTAATTAAGTGCTGAGAGATGTATTGTGTAACATGGGGGATGGCTGAGGCATCGGGTTTACCTTCAAGATGTAGGGAGAAATAAAAGGAACACAAACACAAGGCTAAATCATGGGGCACATTTCTATTGTGTGGGGTGGGGTGGGGGAGCGGGGACGAGAGAGAGAGATGATAGACAATATAAAGTTAATCAGTAAAGTGTAACAGTACAGGGTGCTGTATGACCATGAGCATTGTTTCTACAGTAAACATTAATAGCCCTGCTGCAGCTCGCGCTCCGGGGCGTCAATTCACCAATAGCCAAGGTACGGCGGCAAGGTCAGATGACATCACATCTGACATCACGTGACAACCAAATCAAGTCAAACTGAAATTCTCATTCCTTTTTAACCATGCAACGCATGGATACTGGTGAGAACTTTGTTATTTTTTTTGTTGTGCGGCGAAGCTCGTGTTGTGCAATACATCAAAGTATAGGCCTAAATTAGCATCTGGCTATTAGTTTTTAATTAGCAGTCTTAAAAATATACCAGATAATGCAGAATATCTTATCAGCATTCTTCACACACACACACACGTAAGGTACGTATTAAAGGTACGTAAAGATAAGAAAAAACATAAAGTCCTAAGAGGCAAAAGCTTGGGTTCGATCTCAAGTTCAAGTTCATTTATTTATATAGCCCTTTATCACAAGCATGTCTGTCTCAAAGGACTTTACAGAAAATGAGCCAACTAGATCTACCTGAACATCAATCAGAGGAAATTACAGAATAGTAAAAGATAAACAGAAACAGAATCAAGTACAAGACAAACAAAATCAATGTATTAAGCCATAGCCCTAACTATTCTACAAGGCCTAAGTTACCCGGCACCACAGCCTTAGACCCTCAACGCATGCAAGGAAAAACTTCCACCAAAACCTTATTAGGTAGAAAAAAATGGAAGAAACCTTGGGTGGGCCAAGTCAAAGAGGGATCCCTCACCAGGACGGCT
>OMOT01042620.1:8407-24902 GCA_900312575.1 Acanthochaenus luetkenii | reverse complement strand
GGGGGGGGGGGTTCGTGGTGATACGCCACTGCTGAGTAAGAGCAAACGCTGCATGGTGATGAATCGTTTCTGTCTGTTTCTCCAGAATGGTTTTGCTGTGGTCCGCCCTCCTGGACACCATGCAGAGGAAAGCACTCCCATGTAAGGCCACAGTGCATCGCCGCACTCGTTTGGACGTTGAGCATATACAAATACCAGTGTTGGAATGGGCTCGTCTGGAATAGAAATGACATAAGCCATCCAGTTTATTTTCACATATAGTAGTGAGTGGCTTTATTCTGCCAGCTATTTTAAGGTGTACTTTATTCTGCTCATATCCTTCTCGTAACATTTTTTAAGTGCGCTATAAAAAAGATTAAAATGTGGCAGTGCATTGCCTAGGCACAGCGATATGTCATTGCCCGACACATAACAAGCAAGACGAGTCAGCCAGGCTTTTAATCCAACCCTCCCTGTATTTGCTGCTGTTCCAGGGGCTTCTGCTATTTCAACTCGGTGGCCATCGCAGCCAAACTGCTCCAGCAGAGACTCAACGTCAACAAGATCCTCATCGTGGACTGGGTCAGTCTCTTGAGAAATTAGGCGTCTTGTCATGTGATGTAGCGGTGAATCGCGTGACGAAAGGGGGAGAGGATTCAATTAATTAGCAGGACACGGGCCATTTGTTTGTGCGGGGGCCTCCTCTCGCTCTGACTTGTCCGTTAGCCTTTCCAAAGTCCTCTCTACATTTAGTTTCAGATTACTGTAAGTCCTGTTATACTGTAGTGTTTGTTTTGGAAGGACACCAAGGGTTGTGATGATGTGACTGAATCCGGGTCGTGTGTACTTCCCCTCAGGACGTTCACCATGGCAACGGCACCCAGCAAGCCTTCTATGATGACCCCAATGTCCTTTACCTGTCTATCCATCGCTATGACGACGGCAACTTCTTCCCTGGCAGTGGGGCACCTGATGAGGTCTGTGTGTGTGTGTGTGTGTGGCTCAATGTAAATGGGAACGGGAAATCTATACTTTAGCAGTGACACTTGTTTCAAAGGAGTCATGGTGTCAGTAATGGTTTTGGTGCGGATATTATCTGTGTGTTCCCTCTCTAGGTTGGAAGTGGGCCTGGAGTGGGGTTCAACGTCAATGTAGCCTTCACTGGTGGTCTTGACCCACCCATGGGAGATGTAGAGTACCTGGCGGCCTTCAGGTAGCACAAACACACACAGATATATATAACACCAGGCTTCTCATGCAGGTCTGTCAATTCTAGAAAAATATGGAAAATTAATTTGATAATTTCCAGGTCTTGAAAGGTTTGGGACTTGGACAAAACGCCAAGAAAACTATGGAAGAAATGTTTCGTTGCAATAGACATATGACAACACACTTTATGTGGTTGTAGACCCAGTTATTATCTCCACCAAGGAGGTTATGTTTTCACCCCTGTTGGTTTGTCTGTCTGTCTGTCAGCAGGATATCTCCTTGGGCCAAGGAACAATTGATTAGAGTTTGGTGGTGATCTGGTTCTGGGATTTCTGCCGTTAGATGATAATCGTTTTTTGTTGTTGTGTTTTTTTGCCATAACTATGAAGCCATCGGAGATAGAGACTTGAATCCTGATCCTTAGGTTGTTGTCTACAGGGTCAAGAAATCAATTTAACTTCTAATTGAAGTAGAGCTAATTTTGTTATAGATCAACTGTCAAATATTTTTTCGATTAATCTAACGATTGTATTCTTAGTTACATTAGTCATAACAAAATAAAAATGAATCAAGCAACTCAAAATTCAAAGCTTTATTGACGTCTATTGAAGTCTTCGAGCAGCAGGTGGAGGATGCTCTCTGTCAAGACTATTCTAATATAACATGTATCATAATTGTATGTTATGGTAGAATAATACTGTCCTAAGTGTTGATAATATATAATTTTATGAATTAATTATACTCAGTAATTGTGTAGAGCTTACAAAGCACATTAATTTACTACTTTAACTTTGGGCTTGTTCTGTATCATTGTATAACTGTCATTTGAGTGATTCAATTTAAATGTATAAAGTACTCTTCACATAACTATTCATTTAGTGGCAAAGGAAATATCTAATTATGGATATATGGCTGTTTCATGAAACTAACTACTATCAGTTTCAGAAGAGGCTCCAGGATACTTTAGTTTTAAATGTTGGAGCTTTTGAGGAAGTCCATTCTGTTCTACAGAGGTGTTACTCTGCTGTGTTGTTGCTTTATAGCTTAAATATTCCCGGATATATTATTCAGCCATCTTCTAAACGTCTTCTTTGCCTGTCTGCTGCATGTCCAGCAGCTAAACATTTTAAGCACTGCTGCCACCTAGTGCTGCCTTTGCGCAGTGCATCATCGACTGTTAATAAGACGTATCCTTCACATACAGCCCTGATACAGCCTGAAAATGTAAAGATATATGCGCGTTGACGCTAAAAATCCACGTAGTTGAATTTACATAATCAATTTTGTAGATTATGTCGACTAATTGTTGCAGCTCTAAATTGAAGTGATAGGAATGATGAAGTTGGAGAATTGTTCAGCAGTGGTGGAGGTTTGTGCTGTCATGATAAACAACCTTTAGCTGCTGAGTGATATGGCATAGTAGTTCATAGTCATATCACCCAGCCACTATCAGTAAACGTCATAGTGAACACCAACCAAAAAATCCAGTCAAGAAATGAAGGTCTGGAAGTGGAAATTGTGTAGGAACCCTGCAAACGCACATTTACCCGAGGACCTCGCCTCCTTTCCTCCCTCGCACTCTGCCTTCCTCTCTCAGGTCAGTGGTGATGCCCATAGCCAATGAGTTTGCTCCGGACATCGTGCTGGTCTCCTCAGGCTTTGACGCTGTGGAAGGGCACCCTCCCCCACTGGGCGGCTACACTCTGACATCCAAATGTATGTATACGAGAAAACTTCATTACCTGGTCAGAGACTTTGCCTCCATTTTCTCCTCAGTATTAGAAGGAATACAACCTACAGAACAATATTTTGTGGTGTTTATTACCTTGAGCTTATTGTATTGGAAGATAGATGCTTTGCCATTGCATCACATAATCTCCTAGTAACCACATTAAGGTGGCTGTGTGCAAATAATGTCAAAATATATAACAACTGGGCAGGAAAAAGAGAGATACGTGAAAAGGATGGTTGTGGTGTGGGTGTAGATCAATTCAGAGAAGCTATAAATAAAAGTGAATAGTCTGATGAGGTAGATGTAGGTTACTGTGACACATGAAACTGTCTTGTCTTTAAGCCCTAGTCTCTACTCCAAAACATATGTAATTTATGTAAATTATATTCAACCGATTATAGGCTTATTTGCGAGTATTCACCTCCTCCATGACCCCCTTCTCTGCCTCGCTCTCTGTTTCCCCTGTCCAGGTTTTGGCTATCTGACCAGGCAGCTGATGACCCTGGCTGGGGGAAGGGTGGTCCTGGCTCTGGAGGGGGGTCACGACCTCACCGCCATCTGTGACGCCTCCGAGGCCTGCGTGGCCGGCCTGCTAGGCCAGGAGGTAAGACCAGAGGGAAGGGGAGCATTAGGGGGAACTTTAGGAGTTAGGGCATTTTACCAACTCACAGGATCTGACGTAACTTTTGATTTGCAGTTTGTTTGTAAGTGTGAAGTGATTTGTATATTGCAGAGATTGATTTTATCTGCAATGTCTGTAATTTGTAAAGTCAGAGATTCCAGCGGAAATTATTTACCATATATTTACCACATTTGCCGACCTCCCCTTGGTAATACTAAACTCTTGCGGATGGAACCTTCCGTAATTTCAACCATAATGTCTTTTTAGCACGTGATATATTTTTCTTCTTCTTCTTCTAGCCGTGCGATTCCCATCCTCCTCCTCTCATGAAAAATGGAGGCAGTAGTGGAATGTATAGAGGAAGGTTTTGAATGCATTTTAGACTCAAAACGTTCTGCTTTGCTAAATCAGCATACGTGACAAATTGTAAAAGCTTGAACTTCAGCTACAACTGTCCGGGGGTCCGGGTATTTCAATGAATTTCATTATCCTTTGTGAATGCGTTTCACGAAATGCAGAGGCTGGTGGGGATAATTAATTAATTACACGTAATACTTGTCCCAAGGGCTTTTAGGCGTCTCACCCATCTGGGGGCCAGGAAGGGACGAGTAGCAAGATGGATTAGGAGAAGTCTAGTTTGAAGAGTTTGGAGAGGACAGAGTGGAAGGAGTTGATGCGAGAAAACACTGAGCCAATAGCTGGTGCATTACTTTGAGACTGACCCCTTGTAGAAGGTATTGGAGATGCCACCTGTTACATCGTCGATGACACTTGTGTTTTACATTATGTGTGTGTGTGTGTGTCTCCGTCCTCCACAGCTGGATCCACTGCCAAAGGCCGTCCTGGAGCAGAGGCCCAACCCCAACGCTGTTCACTCCCTGGAGAAAGTACTAGAGACTCACAGTGAGTTCGCCCTCAAAAACACAAGCCGATACCACCGACACGCACAAAGAGACGCATTCAGAAGCGGAATATTTATTTTTCCATTGCGTTGACATTTTTAGGCATTTAGCTGATGATCCTATCCCAAGCGGCTTTCAATGAACAGTGGGATCATTTTAAATTCCTAGATCACCAACGTTTCAAGCATCTAATAACAAAGAGGGCAAGAGTCAAAAGTCACAATATCGTGAAAATAGATGGAACAAATATTCCTGTGATCCTAGCTTGTTGGTGCTCCTCTCTCAGGAAATTGAGTAAAAGCCCAAGTATCAAATATCAACAACTGGAACATCCGTCTTCTTTCTCTCTCTCATTTCTCCTTTGTCCTTCCTCTGCCTCCTCATCTTCTACTCTTTTTTTTTGTGGAACTCGTCCATTCTGCTCTCCCTCTCCTCCTCTCAGGTAAGTACTGGTGCTCGGTGCATCGCTCCTCCACCCGCCTGGGCCTTTCCCTGCTGGAGGCCAAGAGAGGAGACTCCGAGGAGGCCGAGGCGGTCAGCGCCATGGCCTCTCTCTCCGTGGCCAACACCAATGCCATGGATCACAGGTAGGGACCCAAACCTCGCTGCTAAACTCGCTGCTCACCAGGGGAGGCTGGTCCATCGAGGGTAGAGAGGATGGTTCTTCAGTCTATTGACGAAACATGTGACAAAATATGGTTGTTTTGTCTTGAGTACAGTAGATTGAATATTTAATTTATTAATTGTATTTACCATGTCCTGTCCTCCTCAACCCTTTGAGTCACCAACTTCCACCGCTGCTTTCTGTATAGATATAGTTAAAGTCAAGACAATGGCCTTCATCCCTTAGTGGTATATTGAGGAAGATAGAGCGTTGAATAGT
Organism: Acanthochaenus luetkenii; assembly: GCA_900312575.1. NCBI lineage: Eukaryota > Metazoa > Chordata > Actinopteri > Beryciformes > Stephanoberycidae > Acanthochaenus > Acanthochaenus luetkenii. The sequence continues at coordinate 19,575 of OMOT01042620.1, read as the reverse complement.
CACCCTGAACCACATAATACAACATACAGTCACTCAAAAATGTGTTAGAACTGTGAAATCAAATATCATTTTGAAAGTTAAATGTTGTTCAAAACCCTTGACTACAACCTGAAACGTTTTTATCAAACTGTAACAATTAATGGACATTTTGGACAGTGAACTTAGTCCAAACTAAATCATCCTTTCTAGTCGGAGAGAGAATTGTGCTTAGATGTACAGAAAAATCCCAAATAAATACTTTTACCAATTACCAAAAATGTGCAAAGTGTCAAAAAGAGATGAATATTTATGAGTGACTGTACTTGTACTACAAACTGGCTGGGTGGGCTGATATCCCAAGTCCATCAAAGTCAGAAGGTTATCTGCATGTAACGCATAGCTGGAGGGCTAGATGTCGGTTTACAGGTGGTTTGGATGGGGAGCCTGAGGTTGTAGACTCGCATTGTTTACGTCTGTTCGTCTGTGTTATTTGCCCGCCAGGCCAGAGGAGGAACCCATGGAAGAGGAAGAACCACTGTAACGGAGGGAACCATCAGGGTGTCGCACTGTCACCATTGACCTCTCCGGAGAACGCCTCCTTGTGCCGCAAAGAGTCTCGACTGATCCCTTCATTTAGTCCCCCCTAACCCCACTCACCACGTCAGTCACCTTGATTGGCGGCCCCTCGGCTAACGAGGGAGAGGGGGTGGGCTCAGCCTCAGAGTAGGGAGCCAATCAGGAGACAGAGGACTGAATTGGAAATTTAAAAACAATACTAAAAGCTCAGCGTTGCTTCGCAGCGCTCGCTCAGAGACACGGATTTTCTGCCAGTCTTCGCACCCCCCGAGTTAGCCCACGGCGGCTAGCAAAGTGACCACGTGTGAAGGCAGTAGGCGAGGCGTATTTGGAGCAGGGGCGAGAACGGGCCTCGTCGCAGAAAGGTGTGATACGCTCCTGCGCCGAAAAATACGGTGCTTTACATAGCTGCCCTCTGACCAAATACGGACACCAGGGACAGTGGACACTCCCAGCTGTCCAACGCAGCTCGGGGTTTTCTTTTCTCTTTTCTCAACTAGTTTTCCCGCCGACACAAGGGCATCACGGAAACGGAGACAACCGTTATGTTTTAGAAGATGCGTTCACTGTGGACTTTGATCGTCCGAAGCTTAAGTAGGCCTTGACAAAGATTTGACGATCTAGTGGTGAGACTGTCACCTCTTTGGTCCAGCCCGTAGTCGCAGAACGGAGGGTTGATGAATGAGAGGAGTGCCTTGGTGAGGGTCCGCTGGATTTCAGGATTGTTCAGGAAAAGAAGATTGCCTTAAGTCAAAATGATTTTTTTTTTCTCTCGCTGTGGAAACCGTGCGAGAGAGGGAGACGGGTAGTTTCCCGTCCTTGAGGACAAGAATGACAAAATAACGCAAACAGTCTTTCAGCATGTTTACTTGGAACGTGACGCAGACAACGTTTATGTCTCTCACAGCCTCTCTTGGAAGAGCTACTTTACTTTTGGATGGATCTATTTTTCTGTAAAAAAAAATAAAACCCCGAAGACAAAAATGCTTCGTAAAGGTAGTTGCCAGCTTCAGTAGGAAAGGTGCAAACATGGAGACGTTCAACGAGGAATTAGATTGAACACTGTCAAAAGGTTTAGCCTTTTATGTAGCTTCCCTTTAACCGAAGTCCACGCGTCGTGAACCACATAAGGCATGCGTTTGAGCAGAGAGACCAGACATTTATTTTGCAAGATTTGAATGTTGTTCAAAAAGAGAAAGCCAAGCGAGAAAAGCCAAAGCATGAATTTGCATATAGTCCTTTCACACCACTAGCTGGCAAGTTGACATGCATTTCTAGTGTTGGCCCTTTCAGATAAGGTTCTCAATACCAAGTTCACTGTTTACTGATTTAATTCTTCACAGATCAAGTGAGCATTTCTTTATGTACCTCCCATGCTTTGCCAGTTGGCAGCTACCTTGGTTGCTAGTGTGAGCAAAACATTAGTCGTGTATATTGAATTGAATATATTTTGAAAGGCAATAATCGAGTGTTGCCAGTTTGTAACTACATGTATGATTTCCACATTCAAGTTGTCAATTTACAACATCAGATGTGTTTGGTAAGCGTGTCCACTTTTTATTTTCAACGTATCCGGTTATTTTTCTAACTTCTCCATCCACGCCTTTTGTTTCCCGTGTCTGTTTTTATCCGTTTTCTGGATAGTTATATGGCCGCCATTCACATACTCAGTACTATTGTTACTTCTTCAAGACTTTCTTTCTTTCTTGTATTTATCAAAAATAAGGAGCAACACTTTCTCTCTATGGCTCTAGGCCTTTCTGCAATTTCATCATTTGTGTATTTATAACATGTACTGTTTATAGGAGATTTGTATATGGAAAATTTATAAATGTACTCTTAAGTAATGACAGCTATGATATTGTGAGCGAAAATGGTGTATGATATTACTCCGCGAACTTTAAAAAAAGAAAAGCAGCATATTTAACTAGTCATTGACTGCACTGTTTAAAGAGACACGGCATTACATGGCACTGCAATTGAGCTTTTTAACACCCTCAAAAACATTTGATCACTTTGTTGCCTAATTGATGCATTTACTGTAGTGCATGGGTGATATGCACATGCCTTTCAACTGTGACGACATCACCACACACTTACACACACACAAAAAACAACGTTCGGAGCCCATGTCATGTAGCTAGCTGAATTTTCCTTAGCGGGGAATTTTCCTTAGAGGGGACACTGATGTCAGGATCATCAGATTTTGGGGTACAATGACGGCGAAGTGGCATTTTTAACCCGCTGATTCCCCATAACGTCAGTGTCTGCTCCTTTCCTAATCCTCCTAGAATTCAGCTCGGTTATTTAAGTAGATCTGATACTAAACTAGTATTATTTAGTAGCCATGGATTAAAATTACACCCAAATGACCCCATCTGCCAACTGCTTTGTTAAACACTTGATTAATGATGACCATCATGTTTATTTTAAGTTGATATCATTTTGTAGACGTTAGGATTGAGTTGGGTTTATTTTTTATTTTATTTTATTTTTTCATGTCTAACAAAACATTCCACTTGTTTATCGTTTTAATTTGGCTTAACATTTTTTTTATTTTTTTTTTACATTTGAGGTTTAGCATTTCTGTAGAAATTGTATTACTCTTCAGATGTTTCTTTTGCTGTCTGCTCGCGCCAACTTTAACTCTTTGCATGGTTTGTGAGTCAGCATGCCTGCTTGTCTATGTAACAAAATGTATTTGCACAATAGAAGAAGAACACTGGAGGACTAAACACCTCCCATGGCAACTCAGAATACCAGGTGGGGACCGACTCTCCTGCCTCTGGTGTGCAAACAATTCAAAAGACTTTGTCCAAATGACTCCACTGGGAAATATTTGATATTGTTCTTATTAAATATCGTTTTCAATAAGTGATTTTCACATGATTCAGCACATACAAGATGTATGGACGTGAGACTATTCAACAGAAACGTGCTCTGCCAAACCTCTGGTATATTCACACCTTAAAAGACTCGACTCTCCCAAAGAATGTTCTTCTTGCAAAGAATTTTAAATGGGCACTATTAATGGTAGAGAATTAATGGATATTGATTGAAAAAAGGTTTGGAAAGGGGCGTCTTCGTTTTGATTGTCATACCCACCTCGGCCAGTTCTATATATAACCACTGTGGCTCCAGAGCAATTCTTGGTTTACATGTAAATGGATTATTTTTTTTGTTTGTCGTTTGTCTATCTATTGATGAAAAATGTTATCTTTATTTGGGACCTACGCTTTGGACATTTCATCTCTGACATCATCTATAAAATATATTTCAGAAAAATACAAGTGTCTTTGGTTGCGTTATTATATATACTTTCTGCACACTGAGCTCCAGTGAGAATTGTACAGGGGTTAAATAAGATTGGGACTGGGTGGCTTGGTCACATCTATAACCAGAATGGGAACACTCAATGCCGCTCTGGTCCAATTATTTTCTCTCCCCACCTTTCAAACCTATAAACTTTTTGAAGGAAAACAACTGGTTTTCCTTTTCTTTAATAACTGGTAATAATCGGACAATCAAATCCACTTCTGTTTGAAACATTTGCCCGTGTTGTCCAAGTCTCCATTCCTTTTGACATACTTATATGTGGGATCTGAAGAAGAATAGATTAACTCTATTTCAAGTAAATTAACTGCCCGGCACATGACAACAGCGATGTCAGACAGTATAACGCCAGAGTTAAGAGAGGTCTTGGGTTTGGGGGACATGAGAGAGGCATGAAGTCTCAGCTGACGACTCTCTTGAGAGGGAAATCTAATTACCAGACCCAATATCACAAGTGTGCACGCTGGATTTAGTCAAAGTCCAAGCAGTTATCTGGTAGCCTAAGGGAATGAGCTAAGAAATGATCAGTGAAAATGAGCTTTCTTGTATGTGTTGAACACACACACACCGATGGGTTTTAAAATGATGTGGACCTAATTTGGTTGAGGGCTCAGGCACTGTTAATTTTACCATGATAGATTTACAATATATAGATTTAGATATAAATCTGGAGTATATAAGAAGAAGTGTATCTCATGTAGTGCACAAACGACCATAAAAGTTCACCACGGTAATAAGGAAGGGAAAAGCTGAAATAAATAAATAACTGAAAAAGGAAAAATACAATGAAAATGGTATGAATTTAACAAATTTACATTCCTCTTATTGTGATATTCATAACGTGTCAGAAAAAACAAGCTTTGGCAACTTCTTTACAAAAAATAAAATAAAAATAAATAATAACAAACAATTTAGCGTCAAGCGTAGCAAAATGAACGTTGTGATAATGGACTGTTCCGCTGTCCAATGAGGTGGAGGCACTTCCGCTTTTACGGCGCAAACACAACCCCGATATTTCCTTTCCTGTCGTCGGTCCCGTCCGGTGCACAAGTGCGATGCCGAGGCTGTAGCACGGTGACGCGAACTTTTTCCCACGTCCAGAACCCGTACCGGGGGGGGAAACTCGCCGTCGTCGTGCCCCGTCTCTCTTTGTGTTCCAGTTCAAACCAGACCGCGCCGGTTTTCGGACATGCCTAACATCGTGCTTTTCAGCGGGAGCTCCCACCACGACCTGTCCCAAAAAGTGGCAGATCGACTGGGGCTGGAACTGGGGAAGGTGATCACGAAGAAGTTCAGCAACCAGGAGACATGGTGACTATTGTTTCGTCTCGACGCTGTAGCTATAGATGTCCCTCTTGTCTGTTGCGTCCGTGATGCGGAGGGGTCGCGTCGGTGCATCGCATGTGCGCGTGTTAGCTCCAAGCTAGCTGCGGGCGAGAGACGTGGTCCCTGCGCGTGACCAGCGAGCCACATGTAAACAGACCGGGCTAACTGGAAGCTAGCGCCATTGTCGGACACGGGTTTTTTTTTTGTGTGGCTATTAGCTCTGGCGACATGTCTTGTCTTTTCCGTCGACGTGGCGTAACCGCTAATGGTCAGTAAGTGGTCGTTCATAACAGACCGCGTCTGTCTTCCGTGCGATGGTTGACTAACCGACGCGGCACTTAAAACCTCCCGAGTCGAGCCTGTGTCTATTATCGGACACGCATTGCTCGTCCAGACGGGATATTTAACCAAAATGTTTGTAGCGTTGCCCAAAAATGTTAGTATGCATCGGTAAAGCTGCGGAGTGACCGTCGTCGTGGAATAGGAAAGAAAGTTGGTAGGCGGGGACTTGTCCGATAATGCATGTCTGGCAGCTAACTGTCCGGTAACTGACACATTTAGCTAGCTGGCTGCGACTTGCATCAGGTATGGGAGCGTTCCACTTCCAACGCTGCCGTTTCCTTGATGGTGAATGTTAGTTACACTTCCTTCACATTCAACATGTAACGGTTGTTCTTTGCTTTAGCATCTTCCCTCTAAAGTCCAAGGAAAGCTTGACTTGCAAGAGGTCAAAGACTAAGGGAAGTAGATAACTTATTCCTGGGAATAAACTTGTTTGGGGGAGTAATGGCCATATAAATATTTTATTGATACCGCCTTGTTTAAAGTTACGCCGTAATTGCTTTAGTGTAGGACAGTGTTTCACAACCGGATGGTTTAGATCCCAAAATTGAAGTACAAGATGTTCTGACAGGGATGTGGACAAAGAACAACTCGGATGTATCTCATTTAATGGGTCACGACTTCGTGGACACGGTAACGTCTCGGTCTCGATCCAACATCGGTGCTGTGGGGTGTTGAGAACAAATTAAAACAAAGAGTGGCGAATAACAGCTCCCCTTCAAATGCTTTTATGACACCTCGATTGTTTATAACCCAGCCCTATTAAACTGTTTGTTTTTTTCCAATTGTTGTCGAGCAGTGTTGAGATCGGGGAAAGCGTTCGTGGCGAAGACGTGTACATCGTGCAGAGCGGTTGTGGCGAAATTAATGACAACCTCATGGAGCTGCTAATCATGATCAACGCCTGCAAGATCGCCTCCTCCTCTCGTGTCACCGCTGTGATCCCATGCTTCCCCTACGCCCGGCAGGACAAGAAGGACAAGGTAGAACCGCACACACTCACAGCAACATCACTCCTGAACCCCATCCCGATGGTTCAGTGCGTACAGTACATTGATTTATTTTTTGACCCGGGGTTTCCGTTAGAAAGAGTTGTTGCCGGTCCACGTGTCCTGGAAGATTTCAATGTCCCGGACACATTTCTATTGAAAAGTAGGCTACTTTTGCTTATACATTATGTTCCAACTAAAATAAGTCCTGTCAATAGACTCATGCGCTTAACTCTGTTTTAAAAAATAAATACATATAAGGCTAGCCTACGTTCTTTGGGGCAACAGGGAAACGCAACAAATTTCCTTCAGCTTTAGGCCGACTTACATATTCTCTGATAAAATGACACAGAATAAAAAAGACTTGCAAACGAACAAAAATGACATGTAGGCCTATCTGGCTCATAACATTTGGATTACGGCGTGTTGATGCCGACTTGAAATCAAATAATTTCTGTTCGCTATAGGCATTTTCTCAGATAAAATCAAATACACATTTTACCACAACCTATTGCTGGCTCATTTTATTTCTTACACTTTTTCAGTGAGGCCTGCAGCTGCCGACTTAAAATCAAAGGTCACATAAGCCTTGTGACCGTGTCCCTCCCTGTTGCCGTCATTGTCCAGGCAGGTGGTGAAGCTTAATATAGTTTAATGACGTAAATCCGGTATCAAGATACCGTACATATTACACATCTGCTATGGAGGGGTGGACGGGTCGATACTGTGGTATCGATAGTTCAATACTGACATATGACTCATTTGGTATGGATTCCTTTTGAAAAGTATAGATTTCAGTTATTTTTTTATTATTTTTTTAATCCAAAAAGTGGTTGTCACTCCTGTGTTTCATCTGCACGTTAGTAGCGCATAACATGTTTCTGCCGATGAACAGCAACACTGGTGAGACACGGGACACTGCCGGCGCAAATCACGTGATCTCCTTCCTTCTATCAGTAATTGGTAGGATGGTCGAGTCAGACCGGAAACGCAGCATGGTGTGGTGACACTTTTCATCAACGTATAGCCTGATGCACTATCTGTGACAAGAAGGTTCCACAGCAGCAATACAATGCTTAAAAACCACACATTACACTATGGCATTTTTAGCAGACGCTTTTATCCAAAGCGACTTACATATCATCATACCGTTGGCAGAGGCAGCCATGCAAGGCACCAACCTGCTCAACAGGAGCAATTTGGGGTTAGGTGTCTTGCTCAAGGAGACCACAACATGTATTTTTTCCCCGGGAGGAGCTGGACTCGAACCTTCAACCTTGCGGTCGCTGGACGGGAACATGTACATCCTGAGCCCCTAACCCTAACCCACACATCCCGAAAGTTACAAGGAAGTGGAGCGACAACAAGAAGATGCCCAGAAAACCAAGTCACCGGCACCACCCAGTCAGACAGGAGGCAAAACAAAACCAAGTCACCTGCACCACCCAGTCAGACAGGAGGCAAAACAAAACCAAGTCACCTCCACCACCCAGTCAGACAGGAGGCAGAACACAAAACCAAGTCACCTGCACCACCCAGTCAGACAGGAGGCAAAACAAAACCAAGTCACCTCCACCACCCAGTCAGACAGGAGGCAAAACAGAAAACCAAGTCACCTGCACCACCCGGTCAGACAGGAGGCAGAACACAAAACCAAGTCACCTGCACCACCCGGTCAGACAGGAGGCAGAACACAAAACCATGTCACCTGCACCACCCGGTCAGGCAGGAGGCAGAACACAAAAACCAAGTCCCCTGTGCCACCCGGTTGGACAGAAGACAGAACATATCCAGGTAGCCTCGTTATTGAATTTTTTGTCAAGCTAAACATTTTGCAGTTTATCACTGATATGTAACGCACAGTCCTTTTGTTAAGTAATAAACTACTGTAAAGCCTAAAAACAAATGGTATTGTTTGGCCAAGTTTAGTGGATTTAATATAATTGGATTATCTAACAACCTCCATCCTACTAAAACATTATCACAATCTCATATCTAAATTTTGTTACTGTATTAATAATTTAAAAAGTAATTACTATATCTTTTTAATAAACCTCATTTACAGAAATGATTGGTATCGGTATCTTTAAAACTGTTACGTAAAATATTGGGGTTGAACACAACATTTTGGTGTTGTCAGGCATATCAGGCAGATAAAATGGTTCCATGCAGCCTGCTTATCTTGTAAATCATTATCTCTTGCTGCCTCAGTTATTGTAACAAGCTTGCTACAGCATACCAAGTCCACATGAAGCAAGAAGAAACCTGTGTTTTTAGACCAGTTGGCACATGGAAACATTATTTTGCAATGATTTGCAGTCCTCTGCAGTTTTTCTTTCACTCTACAGGCTGCAGCTATTCGATAAGACCAGTTCCAAAGCAGTATCCCCTTTTCCTCACATGGAGGTGTAACATGCTAGGGTCAGAAGTTTCTGCAAGCATTTGGCTTTGTGCTCAATTCAGGGTTACTATGTAGTCCCTGCAGGGGTCTGTATGTTCTATGCATTTTGTTATTTCCAGTTTTGGAATCGGGCAAAATGTCTGGAAATGTTTAGAAACGATATTGTTCCGTTATGATACAATTATATAACTACACATTATAGAGTCATGGAACCAATACCATTTCACATGTTACTTGATGATGTGAAGAATAATCTTGAGCTATAGAGTGAAATGGCCTAATTGACTGTGATTCTTCCCAGCCACTATTGCAAAACATAATTTTGACCACCAAATAAAATCTTCAAATTGAGGTTTGGAAACGAGTATGAAATTTGAAAAATAGAATTTGAAAAATATATATAATTTGTAGGGACACTGGACTTGAATCTTAGCTTGAATTTACTATAATCCTATTTAACTTGTACATTTCTTATGTGGTTTTGTTTAGCTTACTTGTTGAGCAGTTATAACAGATTAAATCCTGCCTTTTTAGTGAGCTACACAGTGCACTGCAAATGTGCATAATTGTGCTAATCGTAATCTCTTTATCAGTCTGACACGTCAGAATCAACACACAGCTGCTCAGTTTAACCTGTACATGTGTTGCAGCAAGCGTCTGGTCAGTGAGATTGTCATTTCATTGGCCCTGCCTCCTTGCACGTAAAACCAGCTCAGCAGTCATCTGCAGGTAGTCCACTGTTATGTCAACAAGTCCTGAAGCCTATTGCTTGTCATGTGAATCTACAAAGTATTTTCTTTTCTTGAGTCAATACAACCACAGAACCTCCCATGGGCGGCAGGGTGGCCTAGTTTTTAGAATGACCGACCATTAATGGAAAGGTCATGTCCAGTTTCAACAACAGCAGTGTGTCCTGTTAAAATGTCTTGGGGGGCGGCAGTAGCTCAGGAGGTAGAGCTCCCGTCCCGCAGCCGCAAGGTCGGCGGTTCGAGTCCAGCTCCTCCCGGGGATAAATCTGTCGTAGTGTCCTTGAGCAAGACGCCTAACCCCAAAATTGCTCCCCGGGCGCCATAATGGCAGCCCTCTGCTCCGGCCCCCCTAGCATGTGTGTGTTGTGCAATTACTTTTGTGTATCCGGGGGGGATCCGTGATGGGTTAAATGCAGAGAATAAATTTCACTAGGTGTGTGCGGTGCTCTGCATGTGTGTGTGACAATAAAAAGGATTATGATTATGATTAAGCAAGACACTGAACTGTGGGATTTTCCACTGTAAAATATGACCAAATTGCTGACATTTAGCTAGCTCTGACTAACATTAGTGTCTTGGTGTTTGTCCCAGAGTCGTGCACCCATATCAGCCAAGCTGGTAGCAAACATGTTGTCTGTTGCGGGCGCTGACCACATTATCACCATGGACCTCCACGCCTCGCAAATCCAGGTTAGTACACGCGTCATTAAAGCAAACTAGTGCAAGTACTCTTACTGTCATTTTATAAGCCTTGTTATAGGAATGTTTGGATAAATCGACAAAGAAGACCGTAAGTTTAAGTTCATTTATTTATACAGCCGTTTATCACACGCATGTCACAAAGGACAGATAATGAGCTAAACTAGATCTACCTGAACAACAATCAATGGAATTACATTAAAATTGGTAGTTTATTAAATGACTTTCTTAGTCTCTACGTTATGTAGCAGAGAACTAAAAGTTTTGATTTCCTATTTAAACTGATTAATATAAGCCAATGTGTAGTATGTAACTAAATGTACCCTGCAAAAACGTTTTTTAATTGGTTATCTTGTATTCCGTTTTTGCATCATCACCTGTGTTAAACAAGTTCAGTTGCATTGAAATAGGTAGTTATCTCACCCAATTGGATGACATTTTTGCCATTTATGTTGCCAATATTGGTCTCATTGGGACTTTTGGCGAAGTCTAAAATTGGGTCCATTTGACTGAACACATGTCTTCCGTTTCTTTGCTCTGTTGTGTCTTTTGAAGGGCTTTTTTGATATAGCTGTAGACAACCTGTACGCAGAACCTGCTGTTCTCCAGTGGATCCGAGAAAACATTCCAGAGTGGAAAAACTGCATCATTGTGTCCCCAGACGCAGGTGGAGCAAAACGGTAAATATAACTAAAAGGGGCTCAGAGGTAGCAAAGAGGTCAGTCATGGCAAGGTTTCTGTGCTGCCTTGTATTTTGTAATCTGAAGGAGCTGC
>OMOT01042603.1:0-11087 GCA_900312575.1 Acanthochaenus luetkenii | reverse complement strand
ACTGAAAGCCACAGTACTATGAATCAGTGAGATAATCTGCCATAGTTGGAAAAGGATCAACATACCTGAGACTACTCTCTGTATTGGACTGTAGGGATATGAGATATGAGATTAAAGCTATTTCTTTTGCCATCACTGCTTTGCCCACTCAGCGACTTTAACATGTATAGGTATGTTTCCCCGTCATGTTTTTCAGCAGCGTTTGCAGCAACTGGTGCATAAAAGCAAAGATATGATAACGGACACGGAATTTAAAATACACATATACGCATTTATTGTTCCGTCACAATGCTACAGACGGAGGGCGAGCTGAACGCCACGGCATTATGGCCCATTACTGCATCAAACTGCGCTCACTCGTTCAAAAGACAGTCCATCATCTATGGTCTGTTGACTCTACGCGCTGCCTCCACTAACCACTGGGGGAGACACTCGAGGGCGTGACCGTAATTACAGCCACCGCTTTAGGTGTGTCAGAACTCTGCAGGCAGCTCTGATCTCAGTCGGGATCGCCAGAGTCTTGACTTCAAAAAGAAAACTAGGTAGTGTGGCAGATGGTCGTCTCATTGACAATAGGGATCTGTGTACCTCAATCAGTCCTAATGGGGCTGCCTGGAGAGGGAGCGACACTTTGATTATGGCGATTTGAGCTGCACCTCTTCACTTAACAGCAGCGGCCGGTCTGATGAATCAACTAGTCAGCATAGTCCAGAACTTAATAATGAAAATTGTTTATTGATCCTCACGAGTAAATCCTCTTTTCACTAGTCTCTCTACATAGTGAGGCCGGAGGTCAGGGTCAGCTGGAGCCGGCAGGGATTCAAGCATCTGCCACTTCAGCAGGGCGGACGCTTGCGGACTCAGGGGATTGAACCTGGATCCTCCGTTTGAAAGACGATCTACCTCCTCACTGCATCGTCCTGTTGCACACGTACTTTGCTCCGTCTATGTTAAACATTATCTAGGTGTCCTGACCCAATGCACTGTGGTGCGTACTGTATACTCACATCTTGGATCTGAATCCAGCTTATGACCTGTATCACGTCATCCATCCTCTCATTCCCACCTTTCCTGTCTCTCACTACTGCGTACTGTCTAGTAGCTTTAATACTACTACTAATATTATATGTGGTTCTAAAAACACTTTTTTTTTGTACACTGCGCCTGGTTGAAATCAGTCCCTGTCCAGTAAAACACCTGGTTGAGCAAAACAGGACATAACACGAGCAAGCCATCTGCAGTCGGTATTGAGCAATTGAGTTCTACCCAGAAAACAGACAATTACACATTAATGCAAGTTGAACCAACTGAGTTTTGATTGACAGCTGAAAAGAACACCTATATTTGGAAGCTGACATTTTGCATTAATTACCTTCCTACTGAACACAGATGAAAACAGACGTGCCCTGACGAAGGCATAAACCTGCTGGTGAGTAGACAGGCGGTATTCCCTAGTGAGTGCACATCCTAGAATAAATGTATAAATTGGATATTCATCTTTGACCACCTCGCCTATCCGTGCCTTACCTGTTAAAATGTTCTCTGTATTCCTTTGCCACCCTCTGAATCAGGGTCTTTAATCTAGAAGCAAATGAGAAGAGAGAGAAATACCACATGAGTTTGAGCCTAACCTTCTTTTATCCTATGCCTGCAATTTGTGGGGAAGAGCCAAACAATAAGTCTCATCTTGATTTGAAAGCCATACACTTATATGGCGGTTACCATGGGAGTGGATGGTAGTAATTGTATTAGAGTAGCCATGCTTAAATATCACAATGTTCTTTGTACCTGCCACTATCCTCTGTTGGGTCCTTCTCATCAATGACGGCAATCACCACCAATTTGCCTGTGGTGGCAGACGGGGATTACAAATCACACACAAAAAAGAGGAAGGGCAGACAATGGCAGGGAGATAAAAGGCTCTGGCAGAGACAGGGGAAAGGAAAGGCACCAATGGTACTTTATTCATTCATCACTCAAACATTACACTAGCGAAGGCTTTCTTCTTGGTTTAACAGGAAACAAGTGGTCACTCACTGGTAGATGGGCTATTTTGGTGCAGTTCCAAACCCAAAGCCATAACATGACAAATGGGTCTATATAAACACAACTTAAAAGGACTATGTTATTCAGACTTGTGTGGTTTGAGGCTAGAGCCCCCTCTGTTGTTCTGAGGAGAGTGAGCCTGCCCCCTGGTGGTCACTGATGAATCAAGGGGTTTTGTGGGCATGGTTATGGTTACAGCATATAAAACATACAGTATTTATTGGTATTATAATTAGTTGTAGTTACAATTTTAGGGGCTGAACATGGGAAGCTATGTGCATAGTACCTAGGCACTTAACTTCAAGACTTTGGCACCTGTCTTCAATAAAGAAAATGTTTGCCTGTTGTCCTTTATGCAATACCCAGGAAAAAGAAAAGAAAACCAACAATAGGGGAAAGGCAATTTGAGAATAAAGAACAGAGTTCATAGAGCCTTAGGCGATGACAAGTTGAATGCATACTGCACCTGTTTCGCCTAGCTCGTACAGTGTAAAGCCATCGATCTGAAGGTATCCTTGGAAGCGCTCCTTGTTCACCCAGGATGACAAGCTACCATCCTCATACTCTGCAACAGAAAGACATTATCTTACAGACGGAGGGGGGGGGGAAATGCCTACACAACCTGTCTATATTGTAAGTGAAGCTGAATGCTGTATTGATGCCTGGATTGTACGAAGATCACAGTGTTTACCAACTGTTTGCTCCCTAGGGAACAGAGTGGGACACAAGCTGAGCATTCATTGACGGAGGTCACTTAAAGATGGAAGGCCGGTCAAAAATTGTTTTGACAGAGGGCTGACTCTGGGCAAAGTGCTCAGGGACACAATGGACTGTGAATAAGAGCAGGCAGACTGGGAATCGATCTAGGTGAAAACATACCAGTTATGGTCAATGCACACAAGACATAAATGAAGGTCTGGCTCATCCACACTGACAGTGTTGTGAGAGATGTTTGAATTTGCTATTTATGCAATATGCAGGTGTTCAAAAATATAAAAACAGGCTGTAATTTTTCAATTTCCTATAAATGCATTCCGTTTCTGTCTGAGATTATATCTGGTGGACTAACCCAACGCTCACCTGACCTCATTCCCTGAACCATTTAGAATTTCTGGCTTTAAACAAATAAAAATAAACACTTTTTAAATACACATCTGTAAACTATTCTCAACAAAAACATTCATTTTCAGGAAACAGTTTTGACAGATCTTTCCAATTTTACAGGGAACGTGCGATTCCCCAGATGCATCGGAAAACCAATGAAAACCAATAATAATTTAAAGAATCAGCGTTGCTTCCTGAACCACATGTCTCTACCCTGACATCTGGAAGCAACATGCAGATGGAAAACTGTTTCAGTTCCTCAAGGTACAAGGAGCGGGTACCGAGGCTCGCTAAACCAAACTATTTTCTCTGCCTAAGAGCGGCTACAGGATGCTCATATTTGATGTCAAATGCAGCCAGAGACCTCATTATGACATGTTAATAAGTTATCATGACCTTTCTGCTACCATTAGTGGAATTACAAGAAAGCTGATGACTTGGATCTTAAGCTGGAGGTCCCAAAGGAGATGGGAGGCTAGACTACTATATAACACTTAACATGACAACCTGGAACACGCTTGGAAATCCCCAAGGTCACAGCATATAACAGTATTAAAGCTCAACTGACCTAAACGCAATGCAAGCTACTTGCTACAGCTATGCAAATGCAAAAAAAGCCTTGTTGTTAAGGGTGCTGATTCAATCAATTCCAGAATGTTGTTCTGGCCCTATAGACAGCAGGCAGCTGCCCGGCTTTCTTCTCCACCCCTCGGTAGCAGAGATGGAAGAGTTGAAGCCCCCATGCTGGGATTGCACCGCATAATGAACCTCTACAGTGTGAAGTCTACACTGACTGAGCCTCCTTCACCTTGAAACAAATTAGAGCTGCTCTCTTCCAGGGTGCCGGCCCTGCAGTCGCCATACTGCCCTACAGGAGCCTGTCAGCCCAGAGTTCACACAGCAGGAGACAGAGAGAAAGATGAGGGGCTGGGGGGGAATACGAACAGACAGCATGTGGAGTGAGAATGATCCAATGTCCAAAGTTTGAGAGGAGGGAAGAGGCAGCTCTGACACATCTCAAGGATGAAGGTTAATGGCATAGACCTCCAAGACAATGCAACTAGTGAGGAAACAAAACCAAAGGGCAGCAACAGGGGGAAAGCTACACCGTCAAAGATAACTCAAACAGGGTAAGACACAGAAAGTGGCAGAGGTCTGGGTTCATTTAGTATAACACCACCCAGATCCAAGTATGTAACCATGACAGAGACAGAGAGTAAAGCAACAAAGGGAGCATATGTTGCTTTCAAACCATATATAGGAGAAATAATACCTTTAGGATTAACACTGACAATGCTTCGACTAGCTGCCAAAAATAAAAAAGGTGCAACACTACTGGATTCCAAAGGCTGTGACACATGGGTGACATAATGCGGGAGGTCAATATAGCCAACGGTTACGACCAGTCATTACACATGTCATCCCCATGTCATCCAGATTGATTTTGTCTTCTTTGCACCAGTGAGGTGAATATTGTCCACCTATATTGCCTCAATATGTCTCCCGTGTGTCATCACCTTTAGAAGTGTGATCTCATCTTGTCATCACGTTCTGTCACTAAAGCGCTCCCTATTAGCATATGCAAACTAATTCTGCCTCACAGTTGGCTGCATTATGCACTTTTCCATACAACTGGCGGCAATGCCAAACCATAAACCGTTGAATGGCTCTACAGAAAGCCTATGCAAGGCTATGTGTATCAACACAGTAAACATGTTTGATAGCAGCTCACTTGATGAGGACATTCCAGATTAAACATTTGCAAACGGTAAGCAAGCTAACAAACTACCCAAATGTCTCTTTCAGTGGTCATTACACCATATTACAGATCCAGCATCTAGCCCACACACAGACTTGCCTAGGTAACGGTCAAAATAACTGCGCTCTTGAAAAGCACTACTCCTGGACCTGTGTACATGTTGTAGCAACAGCAACATTACTAAATTGTGCTTTGTAGAAGTCTGAATCTGAGCAATTAAATATGCATGAGACTCTGTGCTGTACTTTTTTTTTTACAGGATTCTCTCAAATGGACGGTGCTGTTTGCTATGTGCGGTAAAAGCGGGAGGCTTTATTTGGACAGTCTGGCTTTGCTCACTGACATCCATTCATTAAACATAACAAGTTAAACCTGCAGCATGAGAACACAGAATATGTTCTGAATTTCTAATAAGTGTTGTGAATCTGCATCTTCACTAGGATAAAATACATACAAACTACAAATACCAGGGGGAGACAATGAAAGTGTCTTGTGAATTCTGGGAACCACTAGCCACTGTGGCTGGTGACTGAAAAAATACAGCATACAGCTGATGGAAAAACAAACTGACACATGTGAACATGTGCATAACATGATATCAAACATGATATCAAACAAATGCTGCATGTCTGTCACACGTGAGTAGATGTCAGCGTCCGACATAAGATGGTGTCGTTCGGTATCTATGCAAATGTTTCTCAGAAGCGTAGCCAAAATTCCATGGATGTGAAGCTCCACAGAGAACATCATGCAAAGTCTGAGTGTCATATAAGACGCCTCAACCTTATTTAACTGAGCTGCTCTCAGATCAATCTCTGAGCCAGTGGATGTTCAGCGAGACCAATCCTCTGAGCAACACAGCAGAGCACAGCTGGCAAGAAACTAGATACCGGCGGACCACAGGTCAAATACGCCTTCGACTGAACAGAAGGTACAGCCAAAACTCCTTCTCTGATGGACACTGGAGAATTATCTTTTGCAGTAGGTCCAAGTGCTCAGTGAGCTAAATATAGTCAGATTATTTTAACCTAAAAGATGAGACTCCTGGCATTACAAAAATGTTTTTTTTCATCGTTTCTAATGGATTGAATGGAAAGTGAGAAAGCCACCATGTGAGGAAGGACAACAATAATTCTCAATCCATGACAAGCTTAATATGCTGTCACCATGTCAATGTTAGCCATTCAGAACATCCTCCGTATCAGAGTTCTTGAAGACTCACTGGAGTGTGGAGTTTTTGTTATCAATGTCTATTGTGGCGACCCCGTCCTACTGAGATGCTGGTGCAGGAAGCCTCCCTTCCATAACGGCCAGGTGGAGCAGACTGCAGTGTACTGGCAAACAGGGGCGAGTTTGGAGCTGGATTTTGTCCTGCGGGTCCTACACCGTGCACCAGACCTCCCCAACAGCCACTACTGGGGCCCATTTGTGTTGGCACTGTGCCTGGACGCTCTGCCTTTCCGCTTCTGCCTCCCAGCCCAGGCCGTGTGTGGCAGCAAAATCCAAAACATCATGGAGGAATGTGGTGAACTTACACTGCTGCGCTGAGGAGCTCTATACTAGTAGGCAAACGAAAAAGCTGCTCTTCTAAAACGGTCAAGTGAAATATGATTCTTTACTATGACTTGACTGCTGTTTCTATGATTCAAAACTTGGTTGTGTCTGACTCTGATGTATAAACACAGGACCAGCTCTGCATTGGTTTCTTTGGCTTGAATTGTGGTTTCCCACACCCACACAGGCCAATTCATCCACCCTGGCCCGCTATGTGTCCGCCCCAAGACAAACCACCACAACATCACTGGCCTGACCACACATACAATAGTAGGAAGAGACCAGGGTGCTTTATGATGGGCCAGGCACACCATAACTCAGTGTGGTGAGCAAGATGAAAGAACAGGAGTTTTGACTGGAAAATTGAAGAACAATGCTAGAGGAAACAAGGCTCACAGAGAAGAGAGTGAAAAAAAAGGGAGAAGATAACAAACAGTAGACAACATGGCAACCTACCCTTGGCTGAATTAAGAGTGGCTCAATTTCCAGGGAAACTGATTCTTAGGTCAGTTTAATTGAAGAAAACATCACGCCGAGACAGAACAGCAGATAAAGACAGGGTAAAGCAGATGTACTGCATGTGGTTTATAACAACCACACTCCAATACTCACCATCATAGGTAAAGTAGGCCCCGTCCTTAAAGACTACAACTGAAGGAAGCTCTGGCAGTGTCACTGACTGGTGAAAACACATAAAATACACAATTCAAAAACAACTTCCACAAATCCTCCTTTACTTTCTTAATTATGTGCACCTGAAGCATATGGGACTGTTGGCAGCAGGCCATTGGCAGCAAACTGTGAGCCTCATACCAAGTAACATTGCAAAGACAGCATGCAAGCTTGATGTCTGTGTGTAGCGTTTAGAGGGTGATAGCAAAGCTACTAAGAATGTTATTTCTTTTCTTTCACTTCTGTCTGGAAAACTAAAAAGCCAAATGGGTGCAAATTATCCACTGCATCATTAAAAGATTTTTAACATGGTTAACATGGTATCTGATGAGAATGAAACCTGAAAATCTCCTGAAATTATTCCAGTATCTTTGTGCCATTTATTAAGAGAACTTTCAAGTGACAAACAGGACCATACCGCTGGCAAGACGTCTTCTGAAGCCGAGAAGAAATAAGTATAGACAATGAGCTCAGCAGCTACGTCGGTGTACTTCTCCTGCAATGGCAAATGGGCTTTCAGTATTTCAGTTTTACAGAATAGCGCTCAATAAACAAGTTGTCAAGGCTGTGTCACTAGCAGCCAGGTATTAGAGGCAACCCACTATTCATTCAGAATACTTGGCAACATCAGCGGGAACATTGCCACTATCATTCAATCAATAGATATAGCTTTAGTGTTGTGGCAGCTCTGGTCAAATTGAGCTTATAACATAAAATAGCACGTGTCATATTGGTGGACACTTTTATCCAGAATGCCTTACAGTACTATGATTCCATACATTTATCATATGGTTTGCCCCAAACTAATATTTGTATGGTGGCCAATAACATTCCTATGACTTTTCACTGACTCTTGATTCACTGCTGGTGAGACAGTTGGTACCTACTTTGAGGGGAGACTCTCCGCCGACATAAACAAAAAGCACATCATGTCGCTTCATCATGTGCTCAAACATCTGCTTACTGGGAAGTGCCCGGACGGCTGGTCTACAGTGGGAATAAAACCATCACAGATAATTATTTTTAAAGAGCATCAATATTTAGAGTAAAACCTATCAGTTCAGATACAACTACAAAAGCAACATTAATATTTGAGTTGTTTATAGAGCTCGAGAATGATAGAATGAAAAACACAAGTCCACCGATTTCCGTTTTTTCCCCTGGTTGAGGAGTGATTTGTGTGCTTGTGGCTCCACCCAGTGGCGATTCAACCACTCAAATCAGAGACAAGCTTTTGATCAACTCCATCATGATTTCCCTCATCTGTAAGCCTCAAACCTGTGACTTAAACTACAGGATATGGCCTGAATTCATGTTTCATATCAATACAGAGCCTATTCCTGTGAAATAAAGTAAAGTCTACTAAGTCATTCAGTTTCATCTGATCCCTTATGGAATGGGTGAAATGCTTCATTAGGGAGAACCCTGTGACTTACCCTGCCACCCTGTTGGCAAACTCTATGATATCATCTTTTGTCCTTGGCCCCTTGTAATTATAGGCTAGATCGCCCTTTAACCTGAGAGACAGAGAGAGAGAGAGCGAGTCAGAAAAAAGAGTGAAAGGCTGATAAATTCATCGCATTACACATTTGCATGAAATAAGACTGAGATGGGGCGGAATTCTGCCCTTTCATTACTTTGTATTGCATTTTTGTGACAATAAAGTTAAACCCTGCATACTGCTGAAGTCAAGCCCCTACAACAAGCAGAATGATTGCTAAGGTTTGCATCAGCACTGCACCCTAATGAACTCAGGGGGAAACAGAACTCAACACCAGTCTCTTTCCATCACCAAGGGAGGTATATTGTGTTCTTGGATGGATATTTCATCACTTGCTTGGTTTTAATGTGGCCCTGCCGTGATCCGGTGGCCCAAACGATGAAACTAAACAGGGAGTCCATTATGGCAGACTGCAGATACATTATTTTGTTCCTAATATACTGGAGGAATCACTGCCATGTCTGATGATCATTTCTCTCAAGTCACCATGAGTTCTGCCATTGAGCAGCTGGTGTCGACCCAAATTCATTATTTTCATTTAAAAAGAAAATGTCCCTTGCACATTAGGAGACAATTTGTAATGAGGCACATAAGGAAAATCAGTTGGAATGAGTTCACAAATGGAAATGGACTACCAAACAGTCTACACTTGCTAATCAATAGATTACAATTTAAATTCAAATGATTTTGGAATATACCTATCAAATGTCATATAACGGGCCAACATTTTATATACAAATATTTTAAAATATTTTATAAAAGTTGTATTGTGAAAGCTTAGATAGACAACCACCGTTTTTATTTTCTATCAGCCATGTAATTCACAATTGACTGCACCCATATATGCCCAAATGTAATACAATGTAGTAAAAGTTCAGTTTGTCATGACAAGTCACAACAACACCTTATTCCCTCCTGACTCTATGGGCATCTCCACAGGCTAAACATCGAGAAAATACAACACCCTGGGGAAAAGGATTGTGATAAATGCATAATCAAACAATAAGTAAACACACTTGCCGATGAGATGGGTGCTTACAAAATACAACTCATTTTAACCTTGTATACATGCCTCTATTTAATGTCAAATGAAACAGTAAATGACTTTCACCTTGTGAGCTAATTTCCCATGTACATAAACATTTATAACATTTGTATTTACTTGTATTTTTATCTCAAAATCTTCATTACTTTTACATCCTGGAAAACAGTGTATCTTTAATGGTGACAGTAGGCGTGTAAAAAAAATGACCAAACACAATCAAACAAAATGGACATAAAAGCAAAGATAAGCTTTATAAAAAGGCTAACCAATATAAATGAGTTTTCAGGTGCTGCTTTAAACCATCAAAAGATTCGGCAGATCTAACAAATTGAGGGAGACGGTTCCAGAGACGGGGCTAGAATGGTAAAAGCACGGTCGCCTTTTGATTTAAGACTGGAGCGAGGAATGTATAAAGGGCCTAGATCGGATGATCTGAGTGACCGGAGGATCAACTGCTCAGTAATGCAAGTCAGGGCTAGGCCATGCACAGCCTTATAAGTTATCAGCAGAATCTTTAAATCTATTTTAAATCTCATAGGACTGTGAGGCGAGTCAGAGCAGCTTGGTTAAGGCCTGTGAAAAGGAAATGGCAGTAATCTAAATGTGAGAAAAAGAAGGTAAGAAATTAATAGTTCCAGATCTTTGGCTGATAATATGAATCTTTTTGCTATGTCTCTTAATTGGAAAAAAACATGCCTGAACAAGCATGTGCTGGTCAAAAACAACACCAAGATTTTTAGAGGAGGCCTTGATGTTAGTAGCAAGGGGACCAATACAATGATCAACCTCTCTGGCAAAATGATCAGGGCCAATCACAAAGGCCTCAGTTTTGTCAGGGTTAAGATGGAGAAAATGTAATGACATACAGTCCTTAATGGCAGCTAAACAGTCATGAATAGGGATGGTTATCGTTAGGATTTTATTGATACTACTACTCTTATTGATACTGCTTATCGGTACAGTACATTATCGATACTCTTATCGGTTCTTTTTGATTAGTATCCACTGTCATCCTTCCTCTAGCTGCTAGCCTGAAGTAGGGCTGTTCGATATGACGATATATATCGTGCGGCGACAGAAGAAATGTCCATTGTAGATATTTTCCTCTATCGCAAAAAAAGCAGTAGAACTGCTTTACGGCAAATCAATTTGGGAAATCAGTGGCGATACCCAGCCCTAGAGGTGTGTGGTTATTTTATATTATTATTATTGTAATATATTATTACCCAACAAAATACAGCCTCCATCATCATTTTACAGTAACCATCTGCTGATGATACGGCTAAATTGGGAAAGGAATGTCCACTAGGGATAGGCGGATCAAAACTGGTATCGATACTCGCATGCTACTCATTTGGTATCGATGCCCTTTGAAGAGTATCAATTTCAACGTTATTTTTAATCCA
>OMOT01042602.1:1803-13168 GCA_900312575.1 Acanthochaenus luetkenii | reverse complement strand
GTATTGTGTTGTATTTTACGTTCTATTTATCTATGTATCAGACTGTTTTTTTTTTAACGTATCTGTCTTATTTTGAAGGCACGTTACGAGTGAACAATGGCGACTTATTGTGAATACCTAACGTATCAGACTGTTTATTTTACGTGTTACGTTGGCACAATGTTGTTATTCTGAATATGCGAGCGTTCTATTGTGCGGTTTAACATTTTTATGCACTTTATATATTATTTTTTTACGTATCTGTCTTATTTTGAAGGCACGTTACGAGCGAACAATGGCGAGGTATTGTGAATACCTAACGTATCAGACTGTTTATTTTACGTGTTACGTTGGCACAATGTTGTTATTCTGAATATGCGAACGTTATATTGTGCGGTTGTTTAACATTTTTATGCACTTTATATATTAGTTTTTGTGGCGTATCTGTCTTATTTTGAAGGCATGGTACAACTGAACTGTTACAAATGACTGTTTTTTTTACGTGTTTTTTACGTGTTACAACTGAACACTGTTACTGTGAATACGCTCTTTGCACGTTTGCACAATGTTGAGAGTTATTGTGAATGTGCTTAATAAAGTTTGACTGACTTATCTGACTGTTTTGTTTCGCTTAATGCTCCTTATAGTCAGGTGCTTTATAGTCAGGTGCTTTATAGTCAGGTGCTTTATAGTCAGGTGCTTTATAGTCCGGTGCTCCTTATGGTCCGTTGCTTTATAGGCAGGTGCGCCTTATAGGCAGGTGCGCCTTATATATGGCAAAAGATCGCAAATAGACCATTCATTGACAGTGCGCCCTATAGGCCGGTGCGCCCTATAGGGCGCAAAATACGGTACACTAGATTAATTACCCCTCTAAAACATGACCCCGTAAAACATTAACATAAACATCCTATACATATTCATAATTTCCATGACTATTAACAACAACGAACAGCCTTTACCTTCTTCCTCTTTCACCTTGCCTGAGCTCTTGGATGCCATGGCTCCAGACTTGGAGGCCACTGGTGGAGCCTGGGCCTCGCGTTTCACCTCCGCCCCCCAAGGTGAGATGGCATGCAGGGAGACCAGTTCCGGGAGGGCCTTACCCGACGACTTGATGTCTGTGAGGAAATCCTCAGAGACCACACGCACGCCGGCCTCCTTCGCGTCCTCCATCTTCTTACTCATCTTCTCCACTTCCTCTGTGAAAACACGAGTGAGAGTGCATGTGTGAAAAAGACAGAGCAAGTTAGAAAAGTGGGAAATATTGTTGTACACATTGTAAAGACACGTTATATTTTCTTTGCTCACGAGATAAGCTCTTAACACCAATTGGTAGCACTTACTGCACCGCATTAACTCTCGTTGATTGGCTACTCACTCTTGGTGCTGAGGCAGAGAGCCGCTTTATTGGCTGTGCCAGTTATCTTCCCGCCCAGCTCCTCTATGGCAGCCTTTAGGTCATCCTTGTTCTTGGTCAGCTTGCCCACGGTAAACAGTTTCATACCAGTAAGAGGTTTGTCTACAAGGAGTCAAACCCATAAACTCAGTCCATTTTCAAAATCCAGATCAATAATAACATATGGGAACAGTTTAAATATCTAGCATGTTTGAATTCCTCTGACTGTTACGGTTTTGATTTGTTTAGATTTCCATTTATTAATTAAAATATATTTTGGTAAAATATAGCATGAAGTCTTATTTTTAACCCTTTGATAAAGACTGCTTCATAGGACATAAATGCATCAAATCAAATCAGAAGCTCAGCATACAGAGAGGATTTCAAATCCAAATGTATTGTAATATTTTAATATTTGCACAACAGAAATATAAGTCATAAAGGTTTCTTCACTCACCTGCAGGTGCTCCCTCTGGCAGCGGTTTAGTGGGGGCGCTGGACGCACTGGCCCGGGGTTCAGCTGTGACTGCGGTCAGGGTTGGGGTGGGGGCCACCTTGGGGTACACCCTGTCCTGTCGCTTGAACTTGAATTTTTTCAGGAAGGGGACCTCATGGAATTCCTGAAAGGACAGCCCAGGAAACTTCTTCAATATAATTATAATGTGTACTAGTATTGTATTTATCCTTGTATAGATATTGTTTTTGCTAGCCCCCTCCGGTGAGGCCAGAGCACAGGGTCAGCTACAGAACAGTGAGCTGATAGAGATTGACTGTCTTGCTCAAGACACAAGGGAGGATGCTTGCTGACTCTGAGGTTTGAACCTGGGTTCCTCTTCCTACTAATTACACTAACTAGGCCACCCTGCTGCCCAATATCATGTACAATTAATGCCAATCAAAACAACTATAAAACTATTTCCTTCCAATATGACACATTACTAGTCATTGGCTATGCTTGCCATTTAATATCAACTCTAATGTGCCTACACTAATATTTGCATATATAAACACAACTTTCTCAAACTGCAATATATACCACTATTGTATTTCCTTCGAATGTGGAGCAGTACAACAAACATTGTTCACCGACTATGTCATTATAATATATGTGTATAAAAAGCACATATTTGCCTACTAAAATGATTGTGTGTGGTAAAGGAATATTCGGCAGTGAATCAAAGGGAGCCCTGGAGCGAGGTGACCTACCTTGGGGGTGGACCAGTCTTTACGAATGGGCGTCCCGATTTTGAACACACACTTTGTCCAGGCCGAGATGTCCCCGGTGCAGTAATAAGCATCCCCCTTGAACACCAGCTGGCCGGTGCACTCCTTACAGGGCTCAAGCGCCCCAAAAGCCATGCCGTCTGCCAGGCTGTCCACCAACTGTAAATCAAACAACACATGCTTGCTGGTCATGGAAAAGAATAACTATTAATGTCATGCCAAATGTGAACATGCTATGCGATCTCATGAAATCTAAGCCTTAGAATACAGTAGATGTTTAGATCCACATAAAATGAAAGCTGGCTTATAGAGACGAGGCCTACTCACATTGGACTCTCCAGAAGGAACATCCTGGCCGTTCGCAATTAGCAGCTCCTTCATGTCGTTGGTGGAACAGTACTTCTTCAGCTTGTCCTTGATTCCCCATATCAGCTGACTTTGTTCCTGTAGATGTGCGCACATACACCAACACATACACACGCAACATATTAGTACACCAAACCTGTGTTCCATTAGCATGACATACTGTGTGAAATGTTTGTGCCAAAATGTTACTAAACAAAAACAAAAAGAGGAAAGGTGGGTAAACCTTCAACTGCTCTTCCAGCTTTTTCTTCTGCGCTTCTTCCTCCTTCTTCTGTTTCTTTGATGCTCCATCCATCTCATCACCTTTCCTCTTTCTGTAAGAGCAAACAGGAAGTTCAGTTCTCTTCCAGAGCACTTTTTGACAAATTGTACATGGATAGAAAAGAGCTTGACTAGATTAAGTTGATGTCCCTTGAAGAAACCTCCAAATACATTTCCTAAATGAGGCCAAAAGGGACACAGGACTCTAACCAAGGTCAGGGGAAAACATGCCTGAATCTGACACCTTTATTCATTAAGGAAATTAATTACAGCCCCATCGGTTAATGAACACACACACACAAGCTGGTGCATGTCTCCATGTCCCCAAGCATTATGATATCACCCTCACTGCCCTGATAATAAAAACAAATCAGCTCCCCAAGAGATTTTCCCTGCACCCAATTACAGTCTGCGTGCGTGTGTGTGTGTGTCTCAAACACACATACACAATTTGTACTTAATGACCATCCCCTAGCAGTCCGCCTGTCTGGTCCTTTGGAGTGCAAGAAACATGACAAACATCCCTCATCAGAAAACAGACACCCAAAGGGGAGGTCAGGAAATCTATAAAACAACTGTGATCTTTCACGTGAGGGCAGAAGTACTTCAAGCCTTCTGGACAATACCAATGTAGTCTCTTGCTCTTGAGCAATGATTCTCTCCAAGAGTGAAGCAGAACATTACCACT
This sequence comes from Acanthochaenus luetkenii, assembly GCA_900312575.1. NCBI lineage: Eukaryota > Metazoa > Chordata > Actinopteri > Beryciformes > Stephanoberycidae > Acanthochaenus > Acanthochaenus luetkenii. Next base: position 9,251 of record OMOT01042602.1, on the reverse strand, counting down.
TGTGTTCTGTTTAAGAACCAGGATAGACAGGTGAGTAATTATACTACGTAGGTGTATTTTATTATCATACTGCAAGAGGAAAGAATATCCATACAGCAATCAGGCTGGAAACTTCTGACTTTGTCTAATGTCTCTCTTCAGGACAACTATGGAGAACACCAATGCATTGCTGAACCTCTACACTTTCCTCCTACCTGGAAACTCATCCCATTTGCCTTCCCCTTTCCAGCAACCTCTCTGGAATGTATCAACCTCTTCCTATGCCTCCTCCCTCTCCCCTCCAACCCCACCTGCTGACCTGGTGGTCTCCCCTAATGTGGCATACATGGCAGCTGAGCTGGTTATTGCATTTCTGTCCACGGTGGGCAATTTGTTGGTCTGTGCTGCTGTAGGCCTCAACAGGAAGTTGCGCACCGTCACCAACTACTTCCTAGTATCGCTTGCGGTGGCTGACATCTGTGTGGGCGTGTTCGCCATACCATGTGCCATCCTGACCGATATGGGTGTACCACACCACAATCTCTACCTGTGTTTGCTCATGCTAAGTGTTTTGATCATGCTGACCCAGAGCTCCATCTTCAGCCTGTTGGCAGTGGCTGTGGACCGCTACGTGGCCATCTTCCTGCCCTTCCGCTACCAGGTACTGATGACGCCTTGCAACGCTGTGCAGGTAATCCTGGGCATCTGGCTACTGGCCTTCCTCATCGGCCTTGTTCCGCTGATGGGCTGGCACAAGACACCACCCGATTCAGGCTACTGCTTCTTTCTCTTTGTGGTGGACATGACCTATATGGTCTACTTCAACTTCTTTGCTTGCGTGCTGATACCCCTGGTGATCATGTTCCTCATCTATGCCCAGATCTTTGTCACTGTCAAGCGGCAAGTGCGGCGCATCGCAGCTGAGCATGGCAGTGGAGGTGAGGGTCAAGCGAGGGCTGCAGCCTGCATGCGCCGGGAGATGAAGACCGCTATATCTCTATTCCTGGTTCTTTTCCTGTTCACCGTCTGCTGGATCCCCCTCCACATGATCAACTGCTTCCTGCTGCTCTGCCCACACTGCCCCGTGCCGCTGGAGCTGCTGCTCGCCGCCATCATCCTGTCACATGCCAACTCCGCTGTCAACCCCTTCTTGTATGCCTACACAATGAGGGCTTTCCGGGACACGTACAAGGCTATCTTCTTGTGCCGCAGGACCCTGGGTGACGGAGAGGCTTAAGGGTAACTTATACTTCTGTGTTGGAAGCTTTGCCGTAGCTACACCGTAAGTCTTTCCGGTGTCTGTGTAGCCCGCAGAGGCTGCTGCCGTAGCTTACATACACCTATAAAAAAATTTTGCTGTGCATAGGGCGTCGCAAGACCTTAACAACTGTGATTGGCCCGCTTCGTATTTCCTACTACCTGTATCCGGTTGATGTCTGCCGGTAGTGAAGACAATGGAGTAGATGGAAGAGAGTGTCTAATCAGTCTAGACAGATAGAATACTGTACTGTGAATGCCAAGATGCTAACCATCAAGCAAAGCATCCACTCTCTCCTCATACATAAACCATGTAATATGTACCTTTGCTGTAACAGCACCACTATTCAAACCTGCACCATATAAGAGACTATCCTCACTTATCCCTCTCACCCTTCAGATTTGACAGCGGGAAGCCTCTTCTTAAGATCCTCCTTATCTTCAGCCCGCAGTGCGTTGTAACCCTTCAGTTGGGCGGCACTGTATTCAGACTTAAAGGCCAGTTCCTCCCTGTGGTCCACAAAACAGGCCGTGTGGTACCAGCGGTCTATCAAGCCCAGCTGGGGCTTCTCTGGGTCCACAGACTTCTTGGACACACGAATCTGATCCTGAAGAAGGGAGGCCAGAGAGTCAAAGACTTAAATAACACAATGTACTAATCCCATATGGTCAGACATAATATACAATGTAGTTCAAAACATGTAAATTGATAGTATTAATAGCCAAAGGGTTGTGGGATCTCCAAAGTCATGTATTTTCGAGACAGAAGGCAGCAAGCCATATGTGAACTGTGTGAGCCCCCTCTTTGTTTGAGTAGAAATTCTCACCATTGTTGTTTGTACCAATTAAAAACATTCAGATCCATCATTTTGTACGCATTTACTGTACATGCAGATTTCGTAAAGAACTATTATATGTACAAGAAACAGGTGTTCAGTCAGGGTATTTATTGTTGTATCCAACCAGTAGTTTTGGTGTGTGCAAATAAAAGGCTCTGCTAACCTTTTCTATTTTCTTCTCACAGCCTTTGCACGTACTGCGGTTCGACTTGGCGTACTCCACCGCAAAGTCATTCAATGTCTTCTCTCCTTTAGCTCCACCCTTCTGGTTCGCTTTACCTATGATAAGAACATTATTCAACTTTCAATCTCAAGTCAATGTCAGTAATGTTATGACAATATATATGTATCCCTTCAGATAGAAAATATTCCCCAGAACAAATAATCCAACAGACAGTTCATTGTTTTAGCACGGCACTGTTGCTATTGCACCGTGGTCATCGGGAGGCAAATTCAGGTCAGGCAAACAGGGTGACACGGTGCGGTAAAACGCATTTCCTACAAATCATGTCTGTTCTTAATTAATAAAAGGAAGTAAAATTTGTATTATTAAGAAAGTTACATTTTAACTATGAGTCTTCACACCTTAGCTGACAATCCTCCTCTCATATAAAAACGTTTGTCACGATGGGAGAATTGACTTGTATGGCGATGTGTATAGTTAAATTGTTTTGATAAGAAAACACCTACTCTGGCATTTATAATAAAACATGTATAAGCAGTGCTTCTACGTATGTAAACGTGTTATATGCTGTGTTTGCTAGTAGCCAAGTAGCCTCACGTTACTGTATTCCCCATAGATGAGATGAAGTCAGCTGATCTACTATAGAGCCAAAGAGCTGAGGTCGCATTCAAATAAGATAATTAATTAGGTTGATTGGTCATCGAACGCATATTGGGACTGTACAGAGTCTGTACTTGTTGTGTGTGGCACTGTGATATTTGACCAATCCCTTAACAGAGGAGAAAAGTTAAATGTTCGCGCACTGACCTCCTGCAGCTCCACCACTTTCAATGGCCTTTTTGACCTTTTCCTGGTCCTCCCAGCGGAGGACAGAAAACCCACCGATATCGTCCGTGGACTGAGCTGCTGCCCGCTGCCAGAAACAAGAGAAGTGGTGCCAGTGGGGGACCTTCCCATCAAACATAGGTGACTGGGGGACAAAGAACAGACAGGAAAGGTTCAACACACATGTTAATTGAAAACCACTAGTAGGAAGAATAAAGAGAGGAAAATACTGTTATAAGAAACAGGCATAAGACCAACATAATGGGTTAAATGCTTATATAGGCTAACAATGCAGTGAATATCTGTGGAGCAGCTCCAGATTCTACATATTGATAACAACACGGGATCAAGTCGTTTCTCCCATTTCAAGCTTTTGAGCGGGTTGCTCATTCTCAGATAGAGTCTGACCTGTCCCAGCCTCTAAACTCGAGGCTGAGGATGCTTGACTGAGGTGAACCTCCTCGTAAACCCCATGCGTCGAACTTTGTTGTGGTTAATAATGGCACAGGATGCGTGATTCCAGATCCAACATTAAGTAAAGCTCAACGGTTCTTTGTGAACGGCACATTCGATACGTGCTAATGGTAATAACAGTTAAGATATTTAACGCTAACAAGGGCCTACCGTAAAACGATTGAACCCATTTGAAACCACAAGCTACACATTCGCAGTCTTACAACGGTTGGATTAACGCTAAACCGGCTAAATATCGGAACAAGCAAGTTATCTAATAGCATGCAAGCTAGTCCCTCTGCTAGCTCATGTAGCCGTGTTCTGCAGAGGGACAGACTCAAGACGTTACCTGAACCATGATAGCCATTCGCAGCGCATCTTTAGCGATGTTATCCTTGCACTTCTTGCACGAAGCACGACCGCTTTTAGCATATTCGGCTCTGTAAAGCTTGTCCTCTTGAGACTCTGCCATAGCTCTTTGATATCAAAGCTAAATTAAACCAATTGACCGCCAGGCCAACTTTCACCGGATGACAAGAAGCCACAACAATCAAAGCAGAGGAGTAGCAGAGCCCGCGTGCCCGCTCGGCAGAGAGGAGAGACGGGAGAGAGGCGAAGACAGAGCGCTCACTCCGCCGCTGTTTCCGGGTACCACCAACGTCATCACAAAGCGCGGCGGGAAAGAAATTGCAGACTGGAGTGTACGCCTTTTCTGTGGCCCCAGAAGTACATTCCCCATTCAGCCTAAGAAATAAGAAGTAACATTTTAACGTATAGCTTTGTATACGAACTGTTTGTATAGTGGATACAATATGATTTTAGCTTAACTGAATTGATTGAAGTGTGAAAACAAAGCACGAAGTCTTAAACCGAATCAGTAGATTTCTTGTTCTTCCGCCGGAATACACGGAGAAGACGCCACGGTTCTTCTTCTTTGGTTTTGTCGACAGGCTCTTTTTGGCAGTCGGCAATCACTCCAGAGAAACTAGAGGCTTCTCCATAAAGACATTGGTCCTTCTGCGGGACGCAGAACACGCAGTTGATGTTTTCATCCTCTAGATGGCAGACTAAGTTCAAAGGTAGAGTGCCAAGTCTGGCCTGCAGGAGACAGGACCAGGGGGTAAACTCCAGAGGGGTCACCCCTAAGTTCAGGGTGATGCCCTGGGCTCTCCATTATGCCTGTCCCCTGCAGTCACGTTGTTCTTCTGCTCGAACAAATACAGCAGAATGAACACTAGCTGTAACATTAGTGTAATACCAGGGTCTTATATAGGCTACAAGGTATGATTCGTCTAGGGAGATGTGTATGCAAGTTGTGTGCATATGTTTTTATTAAAGTGTAACTATGAATCATAGTGTCTGTGTTCCTTTACATATCTTTTATTTTACTTAAAGGTACCTATTGCATGTTTGCAATTTACCCCTTAACTTTCATAAGTACCGATCCTGTGTAGCCTAATAGGTAGAGCGTGGCACCAACACAATCCCACTGGGGCCACTAATACGGTGTATATGTCATGATGGGACTATCCTACAAGAGAGGCTATAGACAACTGGACATGTGAAGAACCCATCCCTCACAAACATGGAGCCTATTTGCTCCCCTTCCATGCAAACTTGGCCACTGAATGAATTGATTACTAGACACAAGCCCAGAACCAATTATGAACACATGCTTCCATTCATAAAATACATTTCATTTGAGATACATTTCAGATTTCCAGTGCTGGACCTATGGAGGGAATCAAAACATGTTGAGCTGTCACCAATGGCAACTTTTCAAACCCATTCAAACAATAACCCGCAATAATACTGCAGCTTCCCAGATCCAATGGGACATGTTTAGGCTTTAGGGCTGATAACACGACTGCTGATGGGGTAGACAGCACAGCTTTGACTAGGGATGCCCCCCGAAACCGGGTTTTCAACGGGAACCGGTTCTAAATTAGTAAAAACCGGAGTATTGATAAGATCCAACGTTATCGGTTCTGTTATCGGTAGGTGCTCGAGAAAGTATTGAGTGAGATTAATATTGTGGCAAATGTGTTTGTCGAGGAATTTAAACGTCGTGAACCATAGGCGCCGATTCCGTGGGAGCTTCCGGGCCCAAGCACCCACGGAGAAGGCCGAGCACCCACGGGAGAAAATGCACTTGATAGGGCTACTGTATATTAGGGATGGCCAGAACGAGGCTTTCCGAAACACCGAGACAATTGAAACAATTGTGCCGAGGCTTCACGAGATTCGCTTCATTAGAGGTCGTTAGACGGGGCTCGTAATAGTTTCATGAGTTTCAAACGTCATTAGCCACGTGACAGTGTTTTGAAACGCATCCCTAGACCTATTCAAAGTCAACCAAATATTTAACACTCATCACGACATGTATCATAATAATATGATGTACAGAAAACATGTATAAGGTGGGGACAGGTGAGGGGGATGTGTGGTGAAGGTTTTTAGAAGTTTTGGCAAATATTGGAAAAAGCTTGGGTTCGATGTCACGCTTCAAAACTACTCTTGACTACAAGACCTACGCGCTACCGCGTGGCCACGGAGGCTTACGTTTATTAGGTGAAAATACTTTTATAAGACAACGACGTCACTGTCGCGTAGTGATTCGCAATAAACTAGGCTCTCGCTATTGTTTGGTGAGGGTGGGGCATTGAACTGTTTTGAGCACCCACCGGCAGAAACATAAATCGGCGCCTATGTCGTGAACATAATCTTGTTTGCTGCTGTCTCTCTCTAATTTCTGCGTGAGGGGCGGGGCTGTGCTCTTACACACACTCGCTCACACACACACACACACACACATGGGTACAGTCATAGGCAGAAATCCCCCCCCACTGACCATCCTGGGAAAGTTTGTATTTGTCCCCCCCAATATATCACTGTAAACATAACTGTAATTGAAATACTATTACACAATGACAGCACTTGCGATGATTACAGAAACGTAGCAGCGCGTTGTTGAGTTTCTAAAGATCGTGACCCCCCCGCCCTTTGCCTCACAAGTGAATCTGACAGTCTGTCGTTGGTAGCTGACCTCCAGTAAGTAGTTCAAACAAAGGATATGTTAACGTCTCTTTACTTCTACCACTCAATACAATAAAACACATTTATAACCGTCACCAGTCTCCATTTTCTCTGTGTTGAATTACAGGTCGCTCTTTAGGTTCGCTAGCGGTTAGCTGATGTTTGCTAGCTAACGGTAGCTAACCGCTAGCTAACGGTAGCTACAGTAACATCAACCAGGGTAGGCAGCTGTTTGAATTGAGTCAATGAGAGAAGCTAGCAAGGCAGTGTGGTTCCTTAGCTGGAGTGTTCGTGTCTACCGTCTGACAGACTCTGTGCACTACTGTTGGGTCTGGATCTAACGTTACTACCCAGCTAGCCAGCATAGTCGGGCCGAGTGTCAAGTGCCAAGTGTCGGCACACTCGGCTCTGTTCCGGCACTGGCTCGCCAAAGGTGAGCCGGCTCTGGCCCGGTAATGGTGGCCGGGACAGAGCTGGTAATGGTTGCAAGATCTGGCTAGGTTTTGGGAGTCACACTGTACCTTCACACCATTTATTTATCTAATTTCTCTGTAAAACTAGTCCAACAACAAGAACAATGAAAACTGACACATTTCTGTGCTGAACGAATGAATATTAAGGTACACAGCATTATCAATCTATAAACCTGGTGCAATAAGGATAACTGTGGAGCCCCCAGGGTGTCATCTGGTACCAAGATGGGGAATCAGGGGGCACAGTTGTCTTACGCCTAAACTGTGCCCACTGATTAGTAAACCATGCACAGATTTGTAATACCTAGGTTGATGACATCAAACAGGGACTTTTAGGTCCATATCCAGTGAACCAGAGCCATTACACAGTACAACACCTGGCATATGTGAGCTGTAATAGCT
>OMOT01042598.1:0-16238 GCA_900312575.1 Acanthochaenus luetkenii | reverse complement strand
CCCCTGGCCTGTAATGAACACTCTCTCTCTCTCTCTCTCTCTCTCTCTCTCTCTCTCTCTCTCTCTCTCTCTCTCTTCTCCCATCAGCCGGTAAGAGACTCTACTGGTTTATGTGCATCATCACATATAGGTCCATTATTATCAGTTCATCACTGCTGATCATCTCACTGTAGTTTTACCTGTAGATCATTTTTACTTGTAGTTTAACACTCTCTCTCTCTCTCTCTCTCTCTCTCTCTCTCTCTCTCTCTCTCTCTCTCTCTCTCGCTCGCTCTAATGCCCTTTAGTACCACTGTCTTCGGCTTTAATTCACACGCAGACGTGATTAATAAGCCAATTTTAACAATTGGCAACAATCGGCACGGTATTAAGTCTCTATCTAATGATGACAGATTGCCTTGAAGTAACAGGGAATACACAACCATACAGTCATGCTCATTTCTTTTATGTCATTGTTGATTGTTTTTAAATCTTGGATCGTACAGAGAGGAGAAGCATTTACCAGCACATAGAATTGCAGCTGAGGCTTATGGGAAATGTGTACTGAAGGACCAGGATCCAACTAACGCCTCTTGACAAAACACAGTGCTTTTCCCAAGTCCCCTATGGCCAAAATAAGTCTATTTCGTTTCCGACCTGGGTCAAATTGATCCAACTCTGCTACTCTGGCTCTTTGGATCCATATCAGAGACACGCTGAAGAAAGTAAGTTTGTTACCACTTCCTTGAGATACTACGAGGGAGATTCATGAAGCTTCCAGATTCCGCTTGAGGGCTCCAAGTCAGTAAGCGTTCAATTACATCTTTTCCTTTAAACGTTTAGCTAAAATGCCACGAGAACGCCCACGCCTCCTTCAAAGCCTGCCTTCATCTGTGCCAAGCCGTGCCTAGGATTATTTTGACGTTTTCTTTGAGAAGACAGTCCCTTGGCACAGGAGGGGCGGTAATGAATCATCAAGTCTTTTGGGATTTTTGCAGGAAAACAACAGCAACAGGAGTGTTGCTCGATGCGGTCCGGAACTCCACTGTAATTGGCTTCATAATTGGCAAAAGCACAGAGTCCGCCGGTTACGGACAGCAAATGGAATAAGACGGCAATCAATACCTTGTGCCGGAATCTCACAACTGGTCGATAGAGCGGCGGCCCGAATCCGTCCTTGCCGGGCCTCCCGTCGGCGCCGAGCATAGCGAGCCCCAACAGTAAAATCGCCGCCGACCACCATCTGGCTGTCCTCATTGGTCTTTTCCTGTCAAAAACCAAACAAGAATGGTGAGTGCTGTTCTCGGCCACTCCGGAGGTTCAATACCGGTTGACCAAGACAATACATCAAGTCGGCTGTAATTAGTGTAGACACTGTCGCTGGTTTAAACTAATGCTATCGATACGTAGCGCGGGAAGATTAGATCTCCTTTTGAATCAATTAAGGGGAAATTGGCGTCATGAGAAAATCAAGATAAAGGAGACAAAGAGCCAATATATATTACGATAATTACAGTAAGGACTTTGGATTAATTAGGCCGAGTGGCTAAATCGGGCAATTGTGATGTAGTGGAGAGATGACATCTTAACGCAAACAGTTTCTTCACACCACTGCCGAGTTACAGCCCGGCTGTAGGGAGCACAAACATTCGCTGTTCGCTCCCAATACAGCTGCATTTTCAATTATTCAGTACACAAGTTTGACCTTAGCATGAACTGATTTAAGAAGAAAAAATAAAAAAAATAAAAAAGAATACATGCCCTGTGAAAATGTCCGTGTCCCATAAACGTTACTGTGGAAATAAAGAGGCAGGAAATACAGAGGGAAGAGGATATGTGTTGGCCGGTGCTCTCGTATCCCCTAACACACGGTCTCACGCACGCACACACACACACACACACACACGCGCACACACACACACACGTACAAGCTTATCTTACAAAGTGTAATATGCCTGTTCCTTCTTATTTGTACCCCTCGTCTTTATCTGCATCTGTGCCATCTGTTCTCTGTAAAGCACACTGTGACCAACCCGTTTGTTAAATGCGCTTTATAAATACATTTGCCTCGACTTGACTTGTCGATTTTCACAGTCTGCCGCTGGAACAACAGAACGGCAAGGGTGTCGAGAGATGGCAGTGGTGGGAAACACTGAGCCGTCTCAATCCACCGGTGTCTGCTCATCATGCTCCAGTGGAGACAGATGACTGACAGCGGGAACGGCGACCCCGCTTCCTTCTTCTTCTGGAGTGACACTGAGCCAGGCAACGGCGGCGCCCCTGCGGCAGCTCTGTGGGCCCACGCGGTATTCACTGGAGGTCAGGGGTCGCACCGACCGAGCGGCGTGTCACCGCAATGTGTCAGACAAAGAGGAAGCGTCGAAACTTTATTGTTGTGACTTTATGTGACTTTATTGCCTTCCGGACACCTGCTCAGACTCCCACATGTTCTACCCCCAGCAGATACATTATGACCATTTTGTGCTACGTGGCAATAAAAATCCTATTTATTGTCCCTTTAATGTTTAATGTGTAAAGATCATATTCATTTCCCATAAGTTTCCAGACCCCGGTAGGAACCCTGCCCGCAGCTGTTGCTGCTCCACTTCTCTGCTAACACACTCTTCTAGCCACAGTAGGTGGATTACCATGTTAAATGGGTTATTAATGGACTAACTATTGGCAGGATGCCGGGTCAAAGACATATGTATGGATATTTACTGTGTCATAAAGCTCTTTAGATATTTGACATTTCATTTCTTATGATCATTCCCATACTGTATTTCTTTTTTTAAATTTATTTATTATTATTAAATTTTTATGGCACAACTGAACAATGAGAATTGGAGCAAAACTGCCATTATGAATATAATTGTTTAATAAAAATAATTGGGGAAAAAACACTCAAGATTAAATGCATATAAGCCTGCAAGCGAAGCATGCGGATAGCTTCCTCAAAGTTCCCATTGCGATTGATGCATAATTGATAACCTGTATTTATATCAGGGAAATGTTGGGATTAAAAGTCTCAAATAAGGAAAATTAGCACTGTAAAATGAAGCGGTGCAGATGATGTCACACGCTCATTCAATTCTGAAGTCATATTCGATAACAGGAAAAACGAAATGCAGAGCTTTCAAATGGAAGAGCTCAGACCACCGCAGCTCTCCTCACGTAGCCCCAGGCTTTGGAACAGCCAGCCTGAGGATCTGAGAGCAGTACAGACAGTTCACATGTGACTCGCTTTTATTTTACTCCACTGTTTTAATTCCATCAGTTTTATATTTATTGTGTTTCATTACTTCTATTAAAAAATAAAAATAAAGTTATTTTATCTTTCCCATTGTTCCATTAGCGTATCTTAATTTGTATTGTATTTAATTTTTATGTATTTTTTGTGAAGCACATTACATTGCAAAACATTTTTTACCAAATGTGCTAAATAAATAGTTTGATTGATTGATTGACGTGCATATTGTTTAGCATATTAGTGCATATGGGGCTTCATTTAAGTAACGGATATGAGAATGTGTATATATATATACACAGTATATATGTGTGTACATATGTCTTGAGTTTATTTTGCCTTGCCAGTTTGAAAGTCCTCCCTAGACCCCCCAGGGGGGCGCCATCATAACTTTGGCTCGTGGTTTTTTTCGATCCCCAGGAGCATATCTGAGCTTTGTCATTGACTTTCAAATGAAGACTACCTATTTCTCACTATGTACACAGTGCATCACGCCTTGACAGGCTCCCGGCTCCCCCGCTTCCCGTCTCACTCAGCAGTTTTTGGGGGATGACAACAGCAGACTTGTTCATACAGAACCTCTTACAGATAGTAGGTGTATGCATCACCGCACTACTAGCTAACTTTTCCTCCCAGCTTCTACCTACAGTGCTTATTTCTGATTAGACTCATCAGACCAGGCCTTAATCAGAGGGATCATGTTGTGATGTTGAGAGCCATCATCATAAAATAGGTGTCAAGAAGGTCACAGGTTCAAATCTCCAGAGCAGAATGGGGGAAAAAATAGGTGGGGAAAGTGAATGAGAAACGTTCTCCCCTCCCTCAACAACTTCTATTGAGGTGCCCTTGAAGAAGATATTGATGTCAAAATACACCCAGTATATAAGCTTAAATCACAAACACTGAAGAGCGTCCCATCGCCACTAATTGAGACGCTGTAGATCTGCTGTATTTTAATCTCGACTGTCTCCTGCGCTCCGTACATACAGAACATATAATGGACTCAACCACGTTAGATCTTTTTACCTCTCTCGTCACTTTGGTATAATGTGATCACAGAGCGGCCAGGTTGGTAAACATGAGCGTGCTGTGTGCAGTCTACGTGATTTCTGGGTATTCATGTTCCAGTTTTTCAAGCAGTTACCTTTTGCTGCCATTTGGAGCCGCCGACATGTTGCCTAGTGCATCTTAAACTCCCAGCGTTCCCATGGTGTTGCTCAGTTATCAACAGTACGGGACTGTGGTTCTTCCGTGCAGCTCCCAGGTGTGAATGTGGTAAATGAGTGTAACGGGGCAGTGCTGAAAACAAGCACTCGTCGCTCAGTCAACTTACCCTGGATAAATCATGTTTGCAAAAACCACTGGGACACTTAATCTGAAACGCCACTGAGCTGGTTGGATTATTCTCATTAGACGTAAGGACGGTGAACCAGGCCTTCAGTTGTGCCAAGAAGCTTATGAGACTGACGATCCTCAGTCCGTTAAACTGTGTGGTGGAGCTACTAAATAAATGAGATATATTGCAAAACACTACGTATCTATTTTGGATTCAACATATTTGAAATATAGAGGATCCAGTCAATCAAAGTATTACCATTTTGCCAAACTAAGTTACCTACGATCCCGTACCGTAATTTGTCAACCGTTTTGCTAATGTTTTGAAATGGAAAATACACGAGGCTCCTCTCCTCCCACATTAGTGTATCTTTTCATTCATATGCTGCCACATACACAAGCTGATGACAGATATATTGAAAGAAATTGTAGAAAAGGCAATCCAGGTCAGTTCTGCCAGAGTAGACAGATTCCTTTAGACTAACATCATTCTGAATAGTTTAAATGCCATTTTTGTCTGAGTGTTGATATGACATTTGAAGCTTCAATTCATCATATTCCCGTGACAGCAACTTTTCAGCACTCTGACAGGTATTGTTTGGAAGTATAAAGAAGCAATACTGAAGTTTAAATGCCTGGCTCAAGGGTACGGCAATGGTAGTTGTTGAGTGAGGAGAGAGTTAATTCTCATTCACTTTCCCAACTCAGGTTTTTCAGAGGCTTCGAACTGGCAACCTTTCAGTCACAAGCTGACAGGGCTGCTGCTGCGCTGCGGGCATTCATGAATAACTATGAATGGCAGCCCAGAGACAAGAAGCGCTAACTGCTACTTTTGAGCATGTACAGTTCAGAAGATCTCTCTTCCCGCAAGACTTCGCTTGTTTCGTTTACACAGGAAGTGACAGCGAACGTTTTGGCGCCGTTGATTCCTAATGGACTTCACGAATGATCAAGAATGACACTTTTGTTTTCAGAAGTTATGGATCTACGGGCCAGAGAATAAAAAAACAACACCAACTTTGGATAACAAACCGGCCTATCTTCATATTTTGGATAACGCTAATTGCCTACTTAACATACTGTGTGCTAAAGAGGACACCGAGATTATTCTGGTGCCAATCGTCAGATATTGGGTACGGTGACCAATGGGGCCGAACTCCAGTGTAGCCTCTTCTGCGGTGGCTTGATCGCCTCATTCAAGTGTAGTAGTAGTAGTAGCTCTTCTGTAAATGGTCGGTCTCAAGGAACCTATGATTATCTCTAGCAGTCACAGTCAACATTAAGCCCACCTGTATCGCAGGGAAATTGGGTTGGAGGCTGGAGGGACGCAAGGATCTGTTGATACTCCCCGTGTGTTTGAAACCAGCAGATAACCTCGTCTCTGCTCCTCTCTGCCCCCTTGTTTCACCATATGCTTCAGCTAACACATCCCGGACCCCCTGTGGGCGGATCTCTTTAAGCGTGCTCAGCGGTATTTCTGTGTAAAGATCCATTTAGTTGGAGTACCGCAGTTTGTCTCTGAGATATCTGGAGAACGCTGGAACATCTGCTGTCTGTTTGCCGCCAAAGCACCCCCGCCGCCGCACGTCTTATTTGGCAGAGTTATCGCGGGCCACTTCTCGCACTCGCACATCCCCACCGGCACTGTATACTGATAAAGGGCTCCTTCAAGTTCAAAGCACGACCGAAACCTCAGGCGCCGCTCTCCCTCTGGGGGGGGGGTAGCGCTTCTGTTTGGTCCTTGTTCTTTCCCTACAAACGCTGAAAAATACTGCGCCGATCTCACGATGGAGCCGTTCCTGGCAACAAAAGGAACAGAAGTGTGACTTTGAATGTCGTACATGCCCAAATGGGTTTCTCATATCGTACGTATGTTATGTCCCTGCATGGTGAATCACCGTCACCAAGTGTTGCTTACATCCTCGCTATTTCCCCCTATGTGACGCTCTAGTCCGCATGCTTCTGACGTACATGGAAATGCAAAACGTAAGGTTTCAAAAGGACATTTAGTTATGTGCTGCTGTTTTTGCATTGGAAAAAAACACTTTTCATTGAGGAGTTCTTGAGGGGTAAAAATCTATAACGGAGTCCTTTTTACTTTCTCGCTGAAAGAGCGAGTCAGTTACAAACGTTTTTCATACGCAAAGAAAAGGGGTGTAACATTTATATCATGAAATTTTTGTCTTTATCCTATTACACTTGTTTTTGCGTGTATGTGTGCGTATGGTGTATACGCCTCTCGTAACACTTTCTTAATCTTGAAAAGAAAGAAAAAAGAAAGGAATAGGAAACAGAGCTCTGCTACAGTAATATATTATGGTATATAGGCTGACAGGTTTTATATATATATATATATAGATATATATATATATCTATATATATATACACAGTATATGAAGCGTTAATGTCCAAAACACTACCTATCCATTGTGGATCATTACCTGAATGACATTATGCAATATCTCTATAGAGGATCCAGTATGTAACATCTCAACAACATCTGAAGGCACCATCATGTGTAACCACGACCATTCATCTAAAATGACGTGGCGACAGATGTTTTGGTGACAGAATAGACAGCGGCTTGTTGCATTGAGAGCGCTTCCTCTGCAGACCCCCAGCTGTGCTTGCAGCTGCATGGATTCTGCCCTGTTTGCAGTCTTTTCTAGTTCCTCAGTGATATCGACTTTCGGAGGACGCGTTTACATTCGACGTACTTAGCTGACGTTCCTATCCAGGTCAACTCACCTGAGACCTTTGGGTTACGCTACAGTTCCTCTAACCATTAGGTGAGCCTGCTGACGCGTATGGAAAACCATATCACCATGATATATCAAACATAACCAGAAAATATTTCTACGCCATTATACTTGTCTTCACATAACACATGGGTGGTATTAATACAAACTCCGTACAGTATCTTAAAACATGAAGGAGTTATAGCAGATTCAAGAAAATCTGGTTTTCCTCATTAATATGCAAATCTATGCAGCAAGGTGCTCCAAAATCGAATCATCTACTCTATAGCCTGTGGTGTGAGTATGACGCTTTTTCGATCGTGTATTGTTCATGAGTTGTGTTCATAAGACACAGACGCTACCATGACGACGTGATGTCCATGTGCCATGGTGGCGGGACAATAAAAAGACCCCTGACGGACAGAAAGTGTGACGTTGTTCCACGACAGCAGGGCAGGATGAAGGAGCAGGGGAAATAGTCCTTGAAGTGAGAAGGTACTGTACAGTCGTGACTACTTCACCCTGTATGGAGCTGTAGATCTGGGTGACATCACAGATCGGAAGACAGTAGTGGACGGTACGGCAAACTGAGACAAACTCTCTTATTTCTGGCTACTGGGAAGGTTCTGCTGAGAATACACGCTCTTTTAAACATTATGCGGGGAAACACTGAATAAAAATGCAAAGACATTGAATATACTCACAATATAATGAGGATCGTATTAGGCTTCAAAAACCCATTCGGTCAAACCCTGGTCCCTACATTCACGAGCTTACTGCCACGCCAAATCATTCGTGAACATTTCTAACTGGGAACCTATACTTCCACTGGATTTCAAACAAGCCACCTGCCTTCACAACCTTCACAAACCCGCTTCTGTAACCTTTAGGATATCGCCGCTCCAACATCCCCGACTCGTTAGACAGGAAACACGGCTCCAAATGCCAAGCGGATAACAGCAGTGCAGCCCCGCGCCCCCAGATAGCAGATGAAGAAGGAGATAGTCCCTAGTGTAAATTTGTCATCTGCATGTTGCGATGACATTATTCTTCATCCCCGATCCTTTTTATGAGGCTGTTATCTGTTTCATTCCGATATCTATCCAAACGTATAAAACGTGATTAACACCGAGCTTTGAACTTGGTCTGGCGTATTGTGTCTGCCCACTAAATCCCCTGTGCGCCGCACACACGTTTTACCACTGAAGGAGAAATGTCAGAAATGCTTCCTGGCGGTGTGTATTGTGTAGCGTGTGTGTGTGTGTGTGTGTTCAGGTAGTGCCTATAGAGTCTGTCTCCTACATTCCCGCCTGTATGACTGTCTCTCTTTTTGCACCATGACCTCTAATCAAACAACCCATCCTTTTACAAATTACTACGGTTATGCGTTTAAGAACATCGGCGAATGTGTCGCCCCATGAACTCATCACATCTCTGAATAGAACAAGGCATGGATGCTTAGATGGCACCAGTGGTGGGAAACTAACACCAGCCACCGGTTAAGTATTGGTACATTTTGACCATCTACTCTGCCAGCCACTTTGGCAGGAAACCAGTCACTGTTCCGAGTTCCTTTTCTATTAAACACAAAATCATATTGGGCATATTTGAAATATTTAGTGAATTTCTGAATTCCATGGAACCTCAAAGGTCGTCGGATGAAAAAGTTATTTTCCTGCCCTGGCAGCAACCACAGAACCCAAGAGCTAAATCACTCTCAAAAGGAAATCTGCTATGCATCCTGGCAGGCAGTCCATATCTAGGCAGAGCAGTGCAATTTCAAACTCAGCAAGTAGGTGCCTCACCAGAATCCAACAACAACAACAACAACAACAACATCAACGCCAGACCAAATCGAGCCAGTCGTTCCACTTCTGAAAAACAACCAGCACCTCATTCACGTCCCACTTGCCCACATATATACGGGGATATGAGATGATCTCGATTCTGTTGGAATCACAGTGATGTCAGCTGTGTACGACCAGCGCGCACATTGAGAGGCGAGGGGATTGAGGACAGGGAGAACATTGCGAGCGGAGTGAGGGTAACGAGAGTTCAGCTGATCAGTCACCGGAACACTAATGAGTCCCTGATGTGTTTCTGACTTAGCGGCCTGCTGTGTTCTCTATAGATGTTATTGTATTATTTCCAGTGATTACTACGCCTGGCGAAGGGGCCGTGGGGCTGTAACGTTGGGGTTCCGACGATTACGCCCTCAAACGGGACGTGTCATTTTGTCATTCTAGCTTAAGACACGAACGTGTTGAAAATGTAACTCTAATGTTAATTGCATCGCTTTTCAATCGTTGAAATCTGTCATTAGTTGCGTTCTAAAATTAGAATGTTTTGAAAAAAAAGCAGAACAAAGTGAAAATACCTGCAGCATCCCGACAACATGCCGCTGATTGACAAAGCACAATGTAAGTATGCTTGATATGAAAAGCATTATTATACATTTAAACGGAGCAATCGTCTTGCGTTGTATTTTTAAATACTGATCGATAACACGAGCCATGTTGCTATGAAATGATTTTGAAGCGGGTAACACGAAAGGTATTTGAACGAGTTTCTTTCAATACATTTTTATGGTTAGTAACAAAGTAACGTTTTTTAAATTACTTTTAAAAGTGACTTTTCCCAACACGAACAATTACTAGAGGAAATTGTGGGACTGTATTTTAGGCTTCTAAAGATTGCTGGTCCTTGTAAAGGGGCTCTAGGTTTTCTCCGAGTATATCATTTGTCTTTGATCCACACCTGATGTGGCCACTGCCTGGCTGCCACTTTGTGCTGTATGAAAATACGAGCAACCTAATCCTCTGGGAGTCTGCGTATTATTCATCACGGCTCTGAATAGACAGAAAATGAAGCGATTCTATCCGCATTTGTTCCAGCCAGCACAGGATTCTGTAAAGCTCGGCACGACGTCTGAGAATGATCAACAGCTTACTGTGTAATATCATCTTCAGGTATCATCTATAAGCTTTAACAGTGGTGTGTTCTGGACTTCATATGACTCCGGTGGTCCAAATAACAAGCATCTCCACAGAGTCTCCCCATCCGAGGCAGCAGCAGGAAAGGCATTTTCATTGATAGACATTTAATTGATGGACCCTTTCATATGACTTGAGGTACAACACTGCTGGAAAAGGCCAGTGGAGGTACATGGCTCTCCCATTGTTAACAGTCATTACATAATCAGACCGATGTGATGTAGTGCACCCGGAACAATGCCACCCCGCTTGGCCGAAAGCGGCGGTGCGCGGTGAACTGCGACCTGTGAGGCCATTAAAATGCAACGCGTGGCTATACATTATCAGTGTCATTGTGCTGTTCCGGCAAACGGCTCACAGCGACGCCGTTATTATCTCAACGACGACGACAGAAACACGGTCATGTCCCCTATCTAGCCTCCCCCGCCATCACCATCAACCCCAGTGCCTCAAGCCACGCTCGCCATTGGCCCGCTCACAGCACACAGTTAGGATTAGCGCAACAAACTAGTCTGTTGACCTTCACCCTTCGGGTTCGTGCGAAGCGATTTGACCATCTGCCAAAGCGCAAAGAGACGCAGAAAGAATCGCCTCGACACTCCACTTAGCCCCGGCGTCAGAAAATAGCCGCGAAATGCCTCGTGCTGCCACGCTGAGTGAAATGGCTTATGACAATTACAATTTAACAATCCACTTGGAGTTCAATCAAGACATGGAGTGGAGGAGGTTATGCCTCAGGAACCCTGGAAAAGTGGAGACGTTCCCTCTGAGAATATTCTTAAACAAGTATGATCCACTGGAAATGGGTACCAGTTTGACAAGCAGCCTACAACATTCTAATATATAATTACAGCAAGTTAAGTAAGTGCTAATAATGCTAATGAAATTATAACTTAAATGATAATTAAATTGTACAGATAGGCGATGGCAGCGGTTGGTCACTGGCTCAAATCCGGACTGGCTGGGGGAAAACTAGAGGCCGTGTTTAATGGAGTTTTTGCTGATTTCCTGCAACTGTTTTACATCACTGTCGACCATTTTCCTGTTCTTTTATCAAGTTAGGAGATATTTGCTATTTCTACCTCGTCGTAGTTGTTTTTCAGAGTAAATCTTTTGAAATAAACGCTGTCTAAATATTAAGAGGTATCCCAGTAAAGAAGAGGGCACCAATTTGAGGCCGTAATAGTGTCAAATCTAGCTATAGCCGACAGAGGTGTCTTGCATTGGTTTGACCGCAGAGAACGGCAACTATTGGTTGAGACGTTTATTTTGGAGACGCCCCCCTCCTGTCTCGTCTCGGCTGTCGCGGTGTACCCGCACAATTCATGCAAAACGGTGACCAAAACGTATTTCAATATGTTAACGTTCATAGCCTGGTATTAGCGTTCTGATGCAATTTTTCAAAACACGATTGGCGGCTTCTAAATTCCCAGTGATGGATTACCTTTGCCGACTGAATTAGACTGTTATTTTTCCATGCCGTTTTGGAACTGATTAAAAAATATCTTGAAACGTGTTCATTCAATCGTATTTAATACATTTACATAAATATCAAAAAAGAGCCAAAACTCAAATCACGCTGAAATTGTCCTTTAAGGGAGGAGCTTTACTCCCCCAATGGCTCCAGGGGAGGTGCTCAGGTCAGCAACAGAAAACCGCAGCTATAATGGGCAACTCCCAGATATGAGTGTATGCGACTGTGAATGTGAAGCAGGGCATCGGTGGAAAAAAAGAGCATGAAGAGATGGTTCAAACTAAGGTTTCGTTGGAGGATATAAAGAATGGGAAATGTTCCAGCATCGCCCCCGGTCCTGCTGCAGGGTTGGTTTTGTGGCAGGAACCTGGAGGATCCCCGTCACCAAGGCAGTCTAACGTGTATTTTCCACTGCATAAATGTATAGTGCCATACGCACACTGGCACAGTTGCGGTATCTTGTTCCATTTATGTGTTGTCCACAGTTCAGGTGGCAGTGGTATGATGGCATGTTGGTAAGGCACCTAAACATGCCTACTTCAGGGTTTATATGGTTTCTGCATGCTGCCCTCCTCGGTATCCCACTGGAAACCATTAGACGCTGATCATATACGGCACAATAGCCAATGACAAGTGAGGCTGCGAGCGTTTGCCAATGCAACTGACAAGCACAGAGAAATGTGCGCGCCACCATGACCTGCAACCGCGGCGGCGCTGCGGGTGACACTCTGGAGAAAATACGCTCCTTAAAAACAATAACAGGACTCTGAGGGTGATTGCTAAAGATTCCTGAGCCCGCTGTGATGCCAAGATAGTGGAGATTATTGATCGTGAAGACGGTAAAACGGTGACTATTTTTGGGTGGCAGGGCTATTTTCCTCCCCAACACATATCACAGAACTGCGCCCCCCACCATTACCGGGTGTCCACGCCGTCACTTCAGCGCTATTCCTCTGAAATCTGAAACGCTTTGTTCCGTTCTCTGACGTTTGTCGGTGAAAAACGTTGTTGACTCAGAGAACCAGACTTCCTTTGCCTCCCGTGGCGCTTGAAGAACGCCACTGTGACGAGAGGCAGCTCCATTCACGCCGCCTCCTTCTCAGCGGGCTCAGTCTCCTACCTGTGGCTAAATGGCTTAATGGACCGGAGGTGAAGGAGAACAGGGGAGGACAGACTTGTCCTCCGCCTGGTGGTGCCAACATGGAAAACACTGCAGTTTGTCTCTCTGCCATTTTCCTGATGTCTGTCCAAATGATATGAACGGAGCACGTCGGTCTCGTGGCTGTGTAGGAGGCCTACAGAACACTTCTGGTTCTCTCTCTCTCCCTCCCTCTTTCTCTCTCTCTTTCTCCCTCTCTCTCTCTCTCTATCTCTCTCTCCCTCTCTATCTCTCTCTATCTCTCCCTCTCTCTCTCTCCCTCTCTCTCTCTCTATCTCTCTCTCTCTCTCTCTCTCTCTCTCTCTCTCTCTCTCTCTCTCTCTCTCTCTCTCTCTATCTCTCCCACTCTTTCCATCTCCTGCTCCCACTGTCCCTCTCTTTCAGCATCTCTCCATACTGTTTTTCTTCTTCCACTGAGAAATCTGTCCAGTGCCTCCATGGAAAATGAGCAGGGCTCTAGCGATGCGGAATGTTGTCCTACCCTTTTTCCTTTTTTTCTTTTTAGTTGTCATATTTTGTGTTTCTAATCATTTGGTAGGATAGAGCTGAGTGCAGCTCTACACCACTCTGGTCCTGCAGCAAAACAGTGTTGATTTCCTGGAAATGTCACATTAGAAGCTCAATGTGATCATTGACTCATTTTGATGTAACCAGTCCCCAATATTATAGTCCTCAAGACCAAACGGTTGGGGATCCATTTTGTGTCAAATGTAAAATAAAAGCTCCTTAAAGCTACCTTAAGTGAGACAGAGATTGTCTTGGTGTTAAGATGTTTTTTGGGGGGATAGGCCGGTCATTAATGCTAATCTAAAACAGGTCCAGTGTGTTCTAGTGCAGCGTTTTAAAACAACATAACAGGAGCATTTCTCAAGCTATTTCAATTATTAAGTGAAACGTGAATAGGTGGTTGTTTTAATGGAGGCAATCTCTTGTGTTGGTCCTTGAGACCAAATGGTTTGTTGTGTCCCAATGACTTTTAACAATACTAACAAGCTGTTTCGCAGGTAACTGAGGTGCCAATTATGAAGCTTTTTCCTACAATGTGACAAGCGTCTGGTGAAGAAAAATAAACGACTGTAAAATTCAAACGTCACTTGATCATACTGCCAATAAAAAAGGGGCGAATGGGGCACTGGAAAACAAAGCTGATTTATTGTGTGTATAATCTCACAAACATCCCAAAACTATGATGTCCTGAGCACAATTGGTTTTGGAGTTAACTTGTCCTCTGAGTGATGTCATCTGGAGGAGACTAATTCGATCTGTTGTTAAATAACTCACAAAAATGATGGATGTGAAAAAAGTATAGTGTGATAGAGGGATTCTGATTGAAAAATATAGTGTCATAGCAAAGAGTGCTTTAGGAGATCCCAACAAAAAACATTATTGTCAAATAATAAACTAAAGATAGTTGTAAAAACCTTCCTGGAGAATCAATTACACCAAAGACAAAAAGAACAAAATGGAGTTCTGGCATATTATGCTTGAAATGCCCTTTAAACTGAAATGCTAGAGCTGACTTGTTCCTCCACAATGTAACATTGCGTTGAGCAAAAACAACAGACTAAATCTCAAGGTAAGGTATCTTTTCACTTTAAGTGGTCCCCATTGTTTGCTTAGTTCCTGAAACAGGTTTGAAAAGCACTGCGTGTCTTGTTTAAAAGACCTTAGATCTATTATAAGTCAGCGAGACAAAGATAATCTTACTGTTGAGATTTTTTAAGGGAAGCTATAGTTTTGAAAAGCGTTTGTGTGTCTAGTGTGTCCTAATGACTTCTGGTCCAGTTAGTCTGAGAGTCTGATCTCTCTAGCAGGCCGTCTGTCTCTGCAGCAGAGAGGGGGAAGGGGGAGGAACCGGTTACTCCCACACAGAACAGATCAGGTTCCCCCTACGCCTACACACGCGCTCACACATACACACTCCGCACACATGCACACAAGTCTGCACACACACAGATGACCATATACACACTCAGACACAGATGAACTTGCATATGCACTAATAGATGAACGAATATGCGTATACTCACACGCGCGCACACACACACACACACTGAGCGGAATGATCTGTGATATAGCTTAGCGGTCTAATGATCTCTGTATTTTACATTGATGAAAACAGATCAGCTGAGGGGCAGACTGCTGTGGCGTATTAAGTGGGCGGTTTTGGACCAAGGTGAACCGGAGGTTGGAGAATCGACTGGCTCTCATTATCATCATAATGGTCTTTGACAATGATGCCCCCGTGGAAATCTGGCACGCGGCTACCGATAACCGAAGTCATATAAAGACAAAGTCAAAGAACTGCTGCAGTTTTGAACGCAGACTTTCATCAAGCGTTCTTTACTTCCAATGTTGTGGGTCGCAGGTCATCCTCTCTCTCTGTCCCATCTTACCTCCATCTGTCACAGTCTAATAATGTAGAAATGGCTACAACTTACATATCATCAGCCATGCGAGGCGCCAACCTGCTCAACGGGAGCAATTTGGGGTTAGGTGTCTTGCTCAAGGACACTACGACTGGACGTTTTTTCCCCCAGGAAGAGCTGGACTCAAACCTTCAACCTTGCGGTTTCTGGGCGGGGACTCTACCTCCTGAGCTACTGCCGCCTCATGTAACCGTTACAAATCGGAATGTTTTCATTCAAGTTTAGAGATGTCAATGATGTGACAAGGCCAATGGAGGATGTCTTTAACAGACTAGAGGCTGAAGTGGTGAGTAGGATGCAGACTTGACTATAATATTCACTGTTGTGATTGGAAACTCATAACGTTTTTAACCAGCATCGTTTTTGAATAAGGCTCTTGGACTTGCTCTCATTTAAAAAAAAACATCCACTAGTCATTTTTATATTATATATTTCAATGTTTATTTTCATAACGTGAGAATCAATGTACGGGTCAGACGCACTTTTGTTCTGTTCGGATGGCACCCAGCTGAATAAGGCCTATTAATTAAAGACGGATAGGTAGCGCTGGTTTTCCTGAAGCTTGACCTCCTGTTGACATTGGAGCAGGATTTTCCTCTTATGTTCTCTCCTGCTCTGTCGGCCTGTTGGCCAACTTCCTCCCTCCACTTGAACTGTCTCAATAAAACAAAAAGAACAAAGATATAAAATGTTGGGGAAAGAGTGAAATGCACCTTTAGGGGCATTAGTCTTTCTAACCCAACTGGGATCGGAGCTACACACGCACACACACACACACACACACACTCACACACACACACGGCAGGAGGCTAACTGCTCCAAGTGGGAGCTGTGCTGCCGAGGGCCGGATGAAAGGAAACACTAAAACTACAACGAGGGAAAGA